>CAUYLG010058430.1:0-252766 GCA_963573385.1 Cacajao melanocephalus
AAGTCCTTGCCTATGCTTATGTCCTGAATGGTTTTGCCTAGGTTTTCTTCTAGGGTTTTTATGGTGTTAGGTCTTATGTTTAAGTCTTTAATCCATCTGGAGTTAATTTTAGTGTAAGGTGACAGGAAGAGGTCCAGTTTCTGTTTTCTGCACATGGCTAGCCAGTTTTCCCAACACCATTAATTAAGCAGGGAATCCTTTCCCCATTGCTTGTTTTTGTCAGGTTTGTCAAAGATCAGATGGTTGTAGATGTGTGGCATTGCCTCTGAGGTCTCTGTTCTGTTCCATTCCTCAATATCCCTGTTTTGGTACCAGTACCATGCTGTTTTGATTACTGTAGCCTTGTAATATAGTTTGAAGTCAGATAGCATGATGCCTCTAGGTTTGTTCTTTTTGCTTAGGATTGTCTTGGCTATGCAGGCTCTCTTTTGATTTCATATGAAGTTTAAGGTGTTTTTTTCCAGTTCTGTGAAGAGAGTCTTTGGTAGTTTGATGGCGATAGCATTGAATCTATAAATTACTTTGGGCAGCACGGCCATTTTCACGATATTGATTCTTCCTCATTCTAGACATTTAAAATCTATATCACAATTTAAATTTCAATGGTAAAAACAGTAGATTTTAGAATTGTTCTGTGATCCTATATCAAAAGAAAAGTCCTATTCCTTTTATTCAGTTTTTAAACATACCAGTGAGAATTAAAATTGTCAAATTTTCCGGTGGCAATTTCTTACATGACTCTCAAAGAAGAAACAATTTGGGTTTTTCCTGCCTTCAAAATGTTATCAAATCCTGTTTTTCTCACAGGCATTTGAAACAGGTAGAAAATAAGAAATATTCCAGTGAATGAAACATACCAAATGTCAGTAATATGCAAGAAATGGCTGTTAAAAACAAAAGTCCAGTCTGTATACGCAAAGTAAGCAAGGAAATTCAGTCTTTTTCTTTTTTTCTTCTTTAAAAATCCATTCCTCCTAAAATATCATTCCACAAAATTGGAAGTGAAAGACTAAAGGTCAGGAAAGGGAAGAGAGGGAGAGGGAGCACATACCTTTAACACACAAAAAAAGTAAAATTATACAAACTTAAGCAGTTTATAACAGACTGGGGTCATACTCCAAGATACCAAAGGCTAGTCGAAAAAATTCACCATTCCATAAGAACTAGGGTTTGTATGGCTGCGTGAAGATCCATGAAGATTCACTGCCATGGAGCAAGCCCCCTTCCCACTCCAGATCCTGCTTTCTGCACCACGCCTCCCCAGGGAGGGCCTCTCATTCCACCACCCAGCCTACCTCAAGGGCCTCCAGGTCCCCGAAGGCAATTATCTCATCAGTCCCCTTCCCTGGCAGCTCAAGTCTTCTTCTCTTCAATATTCAGGCAGACCTCACCTCTGAACATGATGGGCCTGTTGCTAAGGACCTTCTGAACAGGCTCAGAATCATCAAACACAACAAAACGAAAATTGGATAATTTCCCACCACTGTTAATGTGCATCTCTACCACGTTCCCATAATTTTGAAAGAAATCTTTAGGCTCTGATTTGTCCACTTCATGAGGCAGGTTGCCAATGAAGAGTTGGTGACTGTCAGGATGTCTCATCATTCTTCGGGGTTCAATGACAACTTGCTCACCAGCATGACAGATTGGTCTGGGTCCCCTTGGGGGAGGAATATTTATTCATTGTTCTCACGCTCTTTGATCCCTTTGAGCTCTCTGTGGTGGAATCTGAGATTCAGACTTAGACTCTGGACAGGGCTGTGAAACTGGTACTTTAACAACATGAGGTGGTATCCCAGTAATTAGAACAACTCCACTGGGTGGAAGGTTCTTACTGGTCACAGATGCCCAAGCAAGTGTCCTCAAGTCTTCCTGTACTGTCTGAGCTATGTCTGCAGGTACTGGAGAAGAACTCTTCTGAGCATCCTCAGGAGCAGTTTCTTCTCATCCTGGCTCAGGTTTTTCCTCTTGGATTTCAGATGCAGGTTTTGTTGTGGTTCTGGTTTAGGATCAGACTCTGGTTCAGCAACAGCCTCCTCAATATGTTCTTCCATGTCATTACTGACAACTGCCTGATCATAGAAAGTTCCAGAATCATGAGGTACCACCTCAGGTGTTTGCTGTCTTTCTTCAGGTTCCTCTACTTCTTCTTCAGACTCCAGTGACAAACCCACCAAAGGCCTCATCTTGGTATTGGAAGATATCATTGTGAACATAGGATTTATTTGCAACAGACCCCTCAGGAGTGAGGACAAATGTCTGCGTAAATCTCCTCAAAGCCTGGTTGTTGTTAGAAAGAAGCCCATTCACCTGGACTACCACACCATCATTTAGTGTGGCATGAGCATCAACATGGCGAATCTTGGTGTGGCAGTTGGTGAAGTTTTGAGACATCACTTTCCTGTGGATTTCTTTTTGTCCGTAGACGGTATCTGCTGGCTTTCCATTTGAATCCAATCCCCCACGGACATAAGAAGAGTTCTTTCCATAAAATCTGCAGTATGTCTGGGGCCTGATTCAGCAGTATGTAATACTGTCTCACAAATTCCCCCCCGACCAGCAGGGGACTAGACTTCTCATTACCACTGCTTTGGCCAATTCAACCTGGGGGGATAAAAGTCAAATATGTCCAAATCTGCGTGGCTAAACTGGAGAAGAACTAGCTCTGCTTCACAGCACTGAGGATGGCAGAAACCCCTCACGCGATTGCATCTGCTGAGCCTTGTTTTTTGACCAAGAAAAGGAGGGCAGCTTTTCCTTATCTCTTACGTTACCCTGGAATCTTTTTTTTTTTTTTTTTTTTTGGTATTTTTTGTATTTCCCTCCTCTAATTGTTAGGAAACAATCTCTTCCTTGAAGGCACACCTGCCAGTGAGAAGAGCCTTTGTCCGGAATGCCTGGGGCAAAGCCTAGGTCCAAAGTAAGAATTCCCTTCCGAGGTCCCTTGGACCTCTTCAGCCACATAGAAAAGATGTCAAAGGTACCGTGAGTAGAAGGGTCAGAACTTTAGCCACTCTTCCCTGTACCCCAAATCTCTCTTCTTGTCACTAATTTTCTGTGCCCACATATGTGAGGACTGGTGAACAAAGGTGAGCAGGTACAAAGGGAATCTTGAACAATCTCCCCCTCCATAGTCTAAGAGCCACAGAGTCTGGTAAACAGGGAATTGTAGATCTGGGAGGGAGGCACTACTTCTGAGAGGAAGCTCATTTTATTATCAGACAGCTGTCCTTTTGTAGATAGATAAAATTAATTTGCTGGAAAATTTGACATTTCCTTTCTAATGGGACTTCTATGAATCAAACAAGCCAAATATACTCATTCAACACGGCTTTTACTTGTATATTTCTGTTTAAAAGGGAATGCCCAGGATTAGACAGAGTACCCCACATACATCTTGAACAGAGCAGATTGTTAGCTTATATATAAAATGAACAGTTTTTCCAGAGGAGAAAAGACAATGTGGTGAAGGAAGAGTCTGGAATTCATATCCTCACAAGGGACCATTTGTCCCCAAGGGGATTATATGTGGTAACTGCTTTGAATAGTTGAAAACCATTATATGAATCTGCTCAGGGTCTTTTCATGATGGAGATGAAATGTGATGGAGATCACATTTCAACATGAGATTGAGAAAGGACAAACATCCAAACCATATCATTCTGCCCATGGCATCCCTAATCTCATGGGGTCCCAGAGATAGATTTTTGCTTTCTATGAAGATGTGCTTTCCAAGAAGTTGGACCATTAAACAATGAACAGGGTTACTATGTAAGAACGGAGTGTTTGATTCAGACGGGGTCTGTTTGGCCATCTCTCCAGTCTCCTGTAGAGAGCTTCATGCATGGGATGAGTTTGAACAAGGCGGTCTCTGAATTCTTTCCTATCTACTTCTTTCTCCTTTTTTACATTTAGAAATAAACCCAGACTGTTAGGAGAAAGCAAAAATTAGAGATGCATGAACATCAGAGTGGTTCTATAGTCATTTCTTTCAGCTCCAGCAGGCTAGGGTATGACAAGGTGGCTTCAGCCTGCTCACTCCTACTTTCTGAGGCCTTGTTGTACGTAATAGGCACCTGACAAATGGGCAAAACCATAGACCCTCCTGCCTACAACAAAGCAGGGGTACAATAGCATTAAAAGATTAGGTTCTTACTGGTGTTTTCTGGGCAAGTATTTCAAAACTGATCTGAGCGGGGAACTGTTACTTGTCGGTAGGTAGGTGTGCCAATTGTGGTTTCTTTGCCTTGAAAAGTTACAAAGCCATGGCAGTAAGACTAGGCCGTAGGAGAAGTGAAGTTCTACTCCCATAAGCCCTGGCTTCTTACATTAGATTCACAATCTAAATCTACAACGCCCACTGAAGACTGTCATGATACGTTAGAACCTATAGCCAGAAACTGAATAGCTTACCCAATTACATTAGTCTTTTGGGGCTGTTGTAATAAATTGCCACAAACTGGGTGGCCTAAAGCAACATAATTTATTATCTCACAGTTCTGAAGCCCAGAAGTCCTAAATCAAGGTATTACTGAGGCCAATGCCTTCTCTGAGACTCTAGGTAGAATCCTCCCTGGCCTCTTCCTGGATTTTGGTGCTGGCTGTCAACCCTTGGCATTCCTTGGTTTGCAGCTGTATCACTCCAGTCTCTGCTCTTGTCATTACACGGTGGTCTCTTCCTGTATCTCCACATTGTCTTCTAATAAGAACACCAGTCGTATTCGATTAAATGCCCACCCTACTCCGGTATGGCCTCCTCTTAACTCAATTACTCCTGCAATGACCCTGTTTTCAAATAAGATCACATTCTGAGGCAGTAGGGTTAGGATTTCAACACATCTTTGTCGAAGACACAATTTGTGTTTCCGTGCTTTTGCATTGCTATAAAGGAATAACAGGCTGGCTAATTTATTTTTAAAAGAGGTTTAGGCTGGGTGCGGTGGCTCACGCCTATTATCCCAGCACTTTGGGAGGCCGAGGTGGGAGGATCACGAGGTCGAGAGATCGAGACCATCCTGGTCAACGTGATGAAACCCCGTCTCTACTAAAAATACAAAAATTAGCTGGGCATGGTGGCGCACGCCTGTAGTCCCAGCTACTCGGGAGGCTGAGGCAGGAGAATTGCTTGAACCCGGGAGACGGAGGTTGCAGTGAGCTGAGATCGCGCCACTGCACTCCAGCCAGCCTGGTTAACAAGAGCGAAACTCAGTCTAAAAAAAAAAAAGAGGTTGAATTGGCTCATAGTTCTGCAAGCTGTACAGGAAGCAAGGCACCAGTGTATATTCCTGTGAAGGCCTCAGGAAGCCTACAATCATGGTAGAAAGCAAAGGAGAAGCAGGTGGATCACACGGTTAGAGCAGGAGCAGGAGGGTACCACATACCTTTAAATAATCAGAGCTTGCATGAACTAGTAGAGTCAGAACTCACTCATTATCAAGAGGACAGCACCATGCCATTTCTGCCCCCATGTCCCACACACCTTCCACTAAGCCCCACCTCCAACATTGGAGGTCACATTTCAACATGAGATTTAGAAGGGACAGACATCAAAATCATATCATTCTGCCCATGGTCCCTCAATCTCATGTCCTTCTCACATTGCAAAATGTAATAATCTCTTCCCAACAGACCCCCAGAGTCTTAACTCATTCCAGTACCAACTAAACCAGAAGTCCAAAGTCTCAATTAAGACTCGAGGCATGTTCCTTCCATCTACGAGCATGGCAGAAGACAAAGAGGGAGCAGGTGTGTCACATGGTGAGAGTAGGAGTAAGAATGGTGGTGTCTCACATTCTTTTAAACAACCAGCTCTTACACGAACCAATAGAGTGAGAGTGAAAACTTACTCATTACTGAAAGGACAGCACCAATCCATTTAAGAGGGATCCACCCCTATGACCTAAAAACCTCCCACTAAGTCTGTGTCTGACATCAGAGGTCACATTTCAACATGAGATTTAGAAGGGACAAACATCGAAATCATATCACAATTCAGCTTATAATACCGAATAAAATGAAAGATAGAAGGAAGAATAAATCCAACAGAAAAAGGAATTAGAACGACACATAGTTATTCTACCCATTTCTTGGTGCACAGATGTTTTCAACTCTCTGTACAGGGTTAAGGCAAAACGTAGAAAAAAAGAAAATGCTATGGTGGAAAATAAAAGGATCATTTAATATTATACAGTACTTTTTTCTCTAGGGTTTTAAAGTATACAGTCATTGTTATAAATGTTGTGTGTATACTTGTGAGTTTGTGTATAAGACAGAAAATCGCTTTAACTACTTGTCTAGGAAGGAGAAAGAAATACATCTTTTAAACTAATTTTCAACAAGTTTAAAAGATTTATCAGGAATCAAGATAGGATTTTCAGATGATTATGATTCTTTACATAATCCAAGATCAAACAGGCTCTTAACAGAAGCTGGTTGAGAGGCAGGACACTGAACTTTGAATTGAAGTTAAATATAAAACATTTTATGGCGAAGGAGAGGAATAGAATGGATTGCATTATGGCCAAAATTTTTGTACATGTTTTGCCCTGTGGCTTTGCAGTTGCCCTGACAATGGAAAATATGACTTGATTTGGCCAACAGAAGGAGCCATAGCCATAGTGTTCCACTTCTGAGTGTACGCATCAAGAGACTTCACATAGTTTTTCTTCAATATTTGTGTATATGTTATTAACATAAGAATATTCTTGGGCTTAATGGTCCAGGGAAAATGTTGAGAGATACGTGAAACCGGGTTAAGACCCACTGAGTTCAGCAGACCCCTACCAACTCACAGATCTTTGAGAATAAATTGTTGTTTCAAGTCACTGGATTTTTGGGCTAATTTGTTACACAGCATTACTTTGGCCATAGGTAGCTGATACAAGGAAGATGATTCAGAGGGTAAGGAGAAAGAAAAGGCAGTTACTTTTGGTTTACCCATGGCTGCTATTCTACGGTGCTCTTTTGAGGCATGATTACTTTATTTGCCTTTTACTTTGTTAATTACCTTACTTTTTAAAATTCAAAGTCCCCTGGGAATTTGTTGGAAATGTAAATTCTCAGGCTCACTCCCAGGTTTACCGAATCAGATACTCTGGGACTGGGGACCCAGCAATCTGTATTTTAACTAGCCTTCCAGGTGATTTTAACGCCCAGTAAAGTTTGAGAACTAGTGCTCTCCATGCGATAGAATCATCTAGAGGGCATTTACAAGGCATAGAAGAAGCCTGAGTTCTACACCTCCCTTCCCTCAGATCCTGTTTCATTGCTTGAAAACCTCTCCAGGTGATTATAATGTGCAGCCAAAATTGAAGACCCCTTCTCTAGAGGGACTTCATCTGGAAAGTAATTTGCTTCACTTTGATACTGTATGTGGGAACAGCTTGGAAATAATAACAATTGACACAACCATTGAGGTAAATCAAATCAATATGAAAATGTTTTCACCCGATTCAATATTTTTATCTTCATACCCATCCATCAAGACGTTGTTCATGACTTTAACACAAGAACTTTGCCTTCTCATGTGCTGTTCCTGTGGTCTGGAACAATTTCCCCTCTTCCTTTACCTGGTTAACTCTTATTTATCCCTCAAAACCCCTTTCTGCCCCTCCCAAGTTGAATTATCACTGCCTCCTTTGTTCTAAGAAAGTCTTGCCTCAGTTAGCATTTCTTATGTTTATAATTGCAATCATTTTCTCTTTTACTAGACCATGAGCACCTTGATGTCACTGCCCATTTCTTCTTCTTCTTTTTTAATCCCCGGAAGCACACAGAAAGCTCTTTGTGTGCATATTGAATGAAATGAATTAATTCTATGGCTTTTCTTAGTAGCTCATCTCTTTAGCACTTCTGGGTTTTTTTAATTGTAAGTTCTTCTTCTGACTAATATACCACATATGCCCCATTAAAAGATGCTTTTCCAGGTTTTCTTCTCATATTCCCCTTTTTTTGGTAGAGATTAGGTCTCACCATGTTGCCCAAGCTGGTCTTGAACTCCTGGGCTCAAGCAATCCTCCCAGATCAGCCTCCCAAAGTGCTGGGTTACCGTCATGAGCCACTGTGCCTGGCCAGCATTCCTTTATTCTCAATATATTATCTCCCTGAGTGATTCCGTTACATTGCACTGGTGTGTGGATTGATTTATAAATCTACACTTCTTGACCCAACCCTTCCTTTGAGCTCCAGAACTACATTTCTTATTGCCTCCAAGAGTACCTGGATGGTTTGCTCAGACTCTAAAACCAACATATATGAAATAAAACCTTGACCTTCCCTAGCTTTTCCTTTTTGACTTCCCAGACGCTAATTAGAATCACTACCAATTAGTCAGTCATTCTAGACAGCTGGGCACAGCAGCAAGGCCATGGCCAGCCTTCTGGGGTTCATTTCACCCATTGCTTTCCTCAAATTCGTTGCCACTGCTTCATTCACATTGTCACTGTCTTCACCCACTCTTGTAATAGGATACTGATAGATCTCCCTTGATTCCTCTCTCTTACCTTTGCATTCAAGCTCCATATTACCAGAGTCATCTTCTTGAGAGAAAGATGTGATAACATAATTATCTTCCTCATGACCTTCCAAACTTGCATTTAGGTTCTCCTCCTTTGGGGATAGTAATGGATATTTACCGTGAGCTTGGAAAATGAAGTGACATTTCAACTTGGTCATGCCCACTTGCTTTGTTTCATGGGCCCTGCTTGTCTTCCCTGGGGTTGCCCTGTTTTTTTTTTTTTTTTTTTTCTGTTAAACAAAGAATGCTTTATTAATATAAATATACACAAATTCTAAAACACTAAGAAATTTAAATATCTATGTCATAGTAAACAGGTGGCAATTCACCATCCAGGGTCAACAGAATGCTTGAAGGAGACTGCAACAGATTGGATTCCATGGTAGAGAGGGCATCGTCTCTCTCTCCTCATCAAGGATCATGAGAGGCACTCTACTCAAGGGTAGGTGTGCTATCTGGTGCTCTTCAGGCAGGTCAAAACTCAAAGTCTAGAGGATTGAAGGGAAAGCATTTTTCTATTTCTGGATAGGCATCATCTGAGGCAGGAACAGAGCTTTTTGCTTTAACAGTCTTCTCAGTTATCTTCTGGCAGAAAAGCTTGGCTGTTTTTGTTTGAGGGGTTCACTGGTCTTTACTGACTTTTCTGTAGTTCGCTGACAGTTCCCAAAGCCTTTCTGGTAGCTTTAGGTAAGGCTGGTGGAGCATGAAACCTTTTGCCAAAATGTGGTGTTGAAACTTGAGATCTCCCATCTAAGGCTTTGATTGAAGGTCCAGACCCCAGCTTCAGCCCATCCTTAGCAGCCACGTGGGTGCCTGGTTCTCCATTTTCCTTATCAACATAGATCAGAGTAGCCATTCTGGATTATTGCCGCTCTCCACCTGCCCTGTTTCCTCATACTCCCCAGACCCTGGGCCCCTGAGTTTTTCAGGAGGTGCCAGAGCATTGCCAGCAGCACCTAAGAAAGGTCATCTTTTTGACCTCATCATTATTGTGTACTCTCATTAAGGGCAAAGATCAAATCTTTTGCTTAACCACACTTGTCAGCTAAACTTAGCACAAAACTGAGCAACAGAAGCCTCTGAGGAAATCCTTCTGAATGAGTGGGTGTGAGAGAGATAAATAAATAACAGAGGTCCCTTGATCAAAGCAGCAGAGCGAGGCAGCTCTCTGAGGCTGCTAAAGACACTGGGCGCTTTGCTGCAGAAGTGCCTAGTCTGGAATTGATGGATGCATTTTGCATCTGGGCTTCTAACCAGAAGAGCCTTTCCTCACTTTGAGGAATGTGAAACTGAAGGCTCACATTGCTATGTGAAGCCAGAGGGCTTTTCAGTACAATGCAACATCACGTTCTACTTACTGAATGGTGGGGCTTTCCCTTCCCATGGGGATTGGCTCTGAACCTAATGGGTTGTGCCAATGGAGATGCCTTGATGTTCCTTGATGTTCATGCTCCATGTTTCTGTTAGTGGAGCATCCGATTACCGATGTGGACCAGGCTCTGTTCGGCTCCCTCCTCACACTTTATTGCTCCTGATTTTCATATGTTTTGGGTCCATTTACAAGCCTCCCCCCGCCCCTCAGTCTCTGCTCAGCAGAGCTATAAAAATGGATCCTTTCATCTCTTCGCCAGCAACAATCCTCCCCACTCCCTTGATCATTTGGCTAACTCATCTCTGAACTTCGTCCAAACTGTCTGTCTACTTGGGATTCCTTGTCTCCCCAACCAAGATCAGTCTCCCAGGTGTGGTGGATGATTAGTACAGAGGAAAGAGTTATGTACACTGTGATTAGCACAGTAATAACAGTTATGTTAATAATAAGAAGAACCTGGTGCTAACAGTGCACCTGGACTATAGCAAACAAGAAGAAGACGCTGTTTTAGCCCAGGGAGCTGATCTTTCTTTCTGTTTGTCCTAACATTTGTAATTCTTTTTCTCATTACGCCAGTAACATGCATTTTTTTGGTAAACATTTGAAAAATTCAGAAAAACATCAATATAAATTACCCATAATCTTGCCAGGCAGAGATAATCACTTTTCTGTAACTATTTTGGTGTTTTGTGTTTAGGTATGTTTGATACACACTCTTGCAGACTCCTGCATAGAAATACAATGGTTGCAGAGGGATTTCATGCTGTATGTTTAATTTTGTATCTTCTTTCCCTAATGCCATGTAAAAAAAAAATTTTTCTACCTGGTCAGATATTCTTCTATAGCATATTTTAAGTCGTTATTAGAAATGTATACTGAGTGATGTGTTTGGCCATTTCTTTATGGGTGGACCTGTGGGTTGTTCCTGGGCTCTGTCATTATGAAAATATTGTGGGGAAGAAGCATGGGAGAGAGCAAGTAAAAGTGACCCACAGAAATAGCCTGCCATCCGGACAAGAGCTGGCAGCAAGCTCAATTCCCACACACTCAGTTCTCACTTGCCAGGAGAATGGGGGATGTATAAGCATTGAGCCAGTCAGATGGGGAAGGAAAACAGCTTTTTAAGTGAGCTGAGAAAGGGGTATGTACCAATCTTCCTTGTGTCTAGATCTTTACCCTTTAGCCAAATAAACGGAGATGACCAAGACGGGGTGAGGGAACGGAAACAGCCAGAATAATTAGCAGTCTTGCCCACCCAGCCTCACAGGGCAGTGGAGGGACTCACCTAAATCTCAGAACTTAAGTAGGAGTAATTGTTTCAGCAAAGACAATCAGGACTTACCCTAAGAGATAAAGCAGTATGGTGAGAAAACTGTCTTCGTGGATGCAAAATGTTCTCTGGAGGGAGAGACTATAGCAGGTCAAAACTACTTCAATGTAAAATGTCAACTGCTTCTATTTACTTTCTTTTCATAGCGTATTAGGAAGATCCAATCTTTCCTGAGGGGTTGGAATGGAGTGTACACGTAAAGAGGCCTGGGGGAATTTACTGGGGGAAATGCAAATGTCTAAATCTGATGATGCACTTCTTAGTAAGGTTACTAAAAATCATTGAATTATACACTTGAAATGGATGAATATAATGATATGTAAAATATACTTCCAATAAAAATAGAGTTAAAAATATCTAGCTTAAAAAGAAGTCTAGTGTGAAATAAAGAAAACAGACTGTTTTTTGAACATTGAATAGATACAGGTTGAGAAACCCAGAAGGACTTATGAAGAGCAAGATGGCGGCCTGCACAGTAGATCCTGCCTATGTGGCATCAGGCATAGAAGGCTGCACCCCAGCCACCTGAATATAGCTGGAATTGCCCTAAGAAAAACTTTTGTCCTAGCTTTGTTTTTCCTGGCGAATGTCTCGTCATTTTCCATCTTTTTCCAGTAGTAATTTTATCTTTAGGGACGAAGATTGGCCATCTAAAATTAAAACAGGTTTTGATTTTTGCTGACTATGTAACTTTGGGTGAGTCATTTAACCTTCTTGGGACTTGGATATCATATCTGAGAATGAGAGATTATGACTGGCTCTTAAAGGCCTGTTGAGTTTTAACATTCCTCTAATTTCATGATTCCTACTTTGTAAATGAGTATTAACACATTTTATAGCCAATTTTCAACAAGGGTAAGTCATGGGTATATTGTGAGATTAAATGGAGTAATAGATCTGAAAGCGATTTGGTGAAAAATAAAAAACCAAAACACCTGTATCTCTGGTTAGCACAAGGCATTATCCTGACTTCCTCTCAAGTCAACCTTTAATATTCTTCCAAAAACATACCTCCAAATCTTGGAGAAACGGTTATCACTGGCTGGACTTGGTTGGGCTGAGTTTTGCTAATTTTTTGACCTGATCTTTAAAACAAAAGTTCTCTCCATATACATGAACATTAGCAATATCCTCATTGCAAAATAGAAGAAAACAACAAGAACAAGTTGAAGGATCTTAACTGAATACCCAAAAAGAGTAAAGAATTCTAAAAAGCAAATGATTGGTGCAAACAAGTGCTCTTACCATGCTTGGGTTTTGCTTTTCTGTGAGCCTGCAAAACAAGTCTGTTCTTTTGCCATACCACACAGGTTTCATACGTCATTCTTCACAAGGCCCTTCCAGAATGGACACTGCCAAGCAGGCATACAGTTCTTGGAGTTGGTGCTTCATGTTGACAGTGTTGCCATCTCATCCTCTGTGAAAATGTGGCAGGGCACCCAGGTGCAATGGCTCACACCTGTAATCCCAGCCCTTTAGGAGACCGAAGTGAACGGATCACTTGAGGTCAGGAGTTCGAGACCAGCCTGGCTAACATGGCAAAACTTTGTCTTTACTAAAAAAATACAAAAATTAGCCAGGTATGGTGGTGCATGCCGGTAATCCTGATTACTGGGGAGCTGAGGCAGGAGAATCTCTTGAACCCGGGAGGCTGAGGTGGTGCCACTGCACTCCAGCCTGGGTGACAGAGCAAGACTTCATCACAAAAAAAAAAAAGTAGCAGAGAGCACCAGTGGACTTTGATAAAGGCTGGGCCTGGAACTCGCAGTTCAAAATGAAATGCAATAAGGCATCAATCAGAGATATGTAGATATATATAAACATATTAGATTTTTAATGCTCTTCTGAAATGTCAATTTGGCCCTCAAACTTATGCTCTTATCAAGTGGCCAGTTGCCAAATTGACCCTTTTTGCTGCCCCAACAGAGCCTAAGAACTAAGAAATCCCTTTTTTTTTTTTTTTTAAACTTGGTGAGTGCTGTCTTGTATTTGCACAATAAAGCTCAACGTTTCGCTGTAACAGCCTTTCTGGCTGCATTCCTGCAGCCCTTCCTTGGTAGAGAGTGGTTGCAGCTAGGCAGCCCCGAGAACAGATATGAAAGGTTAAGCTCACAATACAGGCTTTCGTTCCAGGTGGGGTGGGTTACTGTGGAGGACAGTTGAGTCTGAAGGGTGAAAATGAAATAAATACATCCTCTCTCTCACCTCCTTTCCCTTTCTTCCTAGGGGGTTGAATGAAGAGGATGTTTTCCAGATTGAAAAGGATCACATGCCAAAGTTACCTGCTTCAACAGGTTGATTCACTCCATTGCTCATTCCTTCATTCACACTCTCCCCTAAACACCCATTCATTCATTTCCCTCCACGTTTTTCCACGTTTTCTGGCACTCAGCTTTACAAACACTCATTGCTCCCCGTCCAGAGATCTGGTTGGTTCTGGTGACACAAAGATGCATAAGACGTGGTATTATCTTCCAAAACACTCACTAAGGAAAAACAAATAAAAACACATAATTGCAATCTTGTGAGATAAGGAATACCACGGAGACTTGTGATGAGTCCAAGCATGAAATAATTAATCCTGCTAAGAGAACATTAGAGGTGTAACTACCAGGCAAAAAACTACTTCTTTTGACTATCAAGTAAAATTTTGGTGTGGTCACACAGTTTATGTTTCTCATGGATAAAAGCATTTGACTATAGAAGGAAAATGCACTTCTGAAAAGTTGTAATACACACACACACACACACACACACACACACAGAGTTTATTAAGTGAGTTGATCTTCCAGGATTTCTCTCAAGCTGTTCTCCCTCTCTTACTCAGGAGTTGGAAATTTGCCCAGATGACTTGGTTACCTGGTGTGGAAGGCTGAGTGCCAATAGACTCCGTGGGTGGTATCTGTGTTCTTTTTTTTTTTGAGATGGAGTTTTGCTCTTGTTACCCAGGCTGGAGTGCAATGGTGCGATCTCAGTTCACCGCAACCTCCGCCTCCTGAGTTCAAGCAATTCTTCTGCCTCAGCCTCCCAAGTAGCTGGGACTACAGGCACGCGCCACCATGCCCGGCTAATTTTTTGTATTTTTAGTAGAGACGAGGTTTCACCATGTTGACCAGGATGGTCTCTATCTCTTGACCTCGTGATCCACCCGCCTCAGCTTCCCAAAGTGCTGGGATTATAGGCATGAGCCACCGTGCCTGGCCCGTATCCGTGTTCTTAAGAGATTGAGACCAAGGAGGATTCTGCAAGCAGCGTTGGGATTTCCTTCCACACTCAAAGAAGAGTACGACTTATTCCTGACTGGCTTGCCACTCTGAAGGCAAGAATTTCACAATCTTGTAGCAAACAAAATATACAGGTTATATTTCTTTGTGACTTCCATGTTTGTCAATTATTTAGAAGGAATCATCCAAAAATCTCAGCAAAAAGATCCAGATATGAAATTGCTTCTTTTCTTCAAAAGACCATTGGCATTTTTAAAACAGAAAACAATGGGTTTATCTTTTGGTTTCGTTTCATTTGTTCTGCTTATTGAATTAATAAACATTTTTTGAGTACCTGATATAGGCTCGTACTGTCCTAAAGCCCCTGAACACACGCAACTCCATCTGAGATGTTGCAGAAAGAGGAATGGTTCTCCGATGCCTTCATCTAGGATTTTGTTTTCTCTTTTCCATCCCCTTGACCCCCCATGCTTTTCTCCTCACATCGTTCTCACCAGCACTCTGCATACTTGGGGTCCAGCATGCACTTCTTTATTGATTGTGTCTGTGCTCTAATTGGATCAATCACTAATGGCTCTGCCTCTAGCAGGTTCCCTGCAGAGCCTGTAAATAATGCAGGCACTTAGGTTGCTCTAAAAGCAGCTTAGAAAACTGAAATCAGGCACCCAACTGAGTAGCTGCAGCAGGTCCTAAAAATTTACAAAATATTTCTACCGTCATGTGCCCCATAATGACGTTTTGGTCACTGACAGAGTGCATGTACGATGATGGTCTGCTTAGATTATAATGGAGCTGAAAAATGTCCTATTGCCTGATGATTTCAGAACACAATGCATTACTCATGTGTTTGTGGTGATGCTCGTGTCAACAAACCTACTGCACTGCCAGTCATATAGAAAAGTATAGCATGTGCAAAAAGTTAACTGTAACACACACACAGAGTTTATTAAGATGGTTCATCTTCCAGGCTCTTCTTCGCTCTCAAGGTGTTCTCACTTCACTTCTCTCTCAAGGTGTTCTCCCTCTCTTGGAAATTTGGAAGGACCTCAGGCAGGTCCTTCAGTAAGTAGCCGGAAGAAGGCATTTTTATCATAGGAGATGACAGCTCCATGCACATAACTGCCCCTAAAGACCTTCCAGTGGGACAAGATGTGGAGGTGGAAGACAGTGATACTGATGATCCTGACCCCGTGTAGGTCTGGGCTAATATATGTATTTGCATTTTCGTTTTTAAAAAGTTTGAAAAGTAAAAAATAATAATAATAATAATAGAAGAAAACCTATAGAATAAGGATATAAAGAAAGAAAACATTTTGTGCAACTGTACAATGTATTTGTGTGTGTGTGTGTGTGTGTGTGTGGTGGTGTGGTGTTTTTTGTTTTTTTGAGATGGAGTCTCATTCTGTTGCCCAGGCTGGAGTGCAGTGGTGTGATCTGGGCTCACTGCAACCTCCGCCTCCCTAGTTCAAGGGATTCTTCTGCCTTAGCCTCCTGAGTAGCTGGGGTTTCAGGTGCGGGCCACCACATCCGGCTAATTTTTGTATTTTTAGTAGAGATAGGCTTTCACCATGTTGGCCAGGCTGGTCTCGAACTCCTGCCCTCAGGTGATCCACCCGCCTCGGCCTCCCAAAGTGCTGTTATTACAGGCATGAGCCACCATGCCCGGGGAACTGTATTTGTGTTTTAAGGTAAAGTACAAAAGAGTCAAAATGTCAAAAAAAAAAAAAAAAGAATCTTATAACATTAAAAAGTTACAGTCAACAAAGGTTAATGTATTATTAAAGAAAGAAAAACATTTTAAAGAAATCTAGTGTGGCATAAGTGCACAGTGGTTATAAAGTCTATGGTCATCTACGGTAATGTCCTAGGCCTTCATTTTCACTCACTGCTCACTCATTAACTTACCCATAGCTATGTCCAGTCCTGCAAGCTCCATTCATAGTAAGGACCCTATACAAGTATACCATTTTTTTATCCTTTACACTCTATTTTTACTGTATCTTTTCTATGTTTAGATACACACATTCTTATCATTGTGTTACACCACCTACAGGGTTCAGTTCAGTGACTGAATTAGTTACTGTAGGTTATTACAGTAGGTTTGTAGCCTAGGAGTAACAGGCTAGACCATATAGCCCAGGCTGTACCATCTGGGTTTGTGTAAGCATTTTCCTGAACAAATTCTTCTTGTGAAGTGATGCGTAACTGTACTTTCAATCCTGAGTTTTTCCTGTCCCCACGAAACGTGTAATGTAGTCTAGGGCTAGAGAGGAAAAGAGAAAAAGTAGATTTCTCCTTCTTATCTGACACTTAGGTATAAGCTTGAGAGAACCCCCGGAGAGTGTAACATTTAATTCATTTTCTTCTTAGTTTCCTGAATCACCGAATGCTAGTTGCTACTTTAGGATTCTCCTAAGACTAGGATCCTGTTGAGACTGGGCAAGAGGGGAGATGAAAAAGGTCCTAGGAGGATGTCAGATGTAGGGTGTGAAGGATTCCTGACCCTCCTCAGGAGATTCCCATTCCAGCTCTGTGAGGACATGTAGATAGGAGTCACTGTCCTCCTCTGTCCCAGAAAGGCTACTAATCTCACTGGGGGCCACAAGGAAATATTTTCCTGGGGCTGAATTAGGATTTTTGGCGTGTTTAAGCCCTAAAATTATGAAGGAGCCATTCCTTTCCTATTCTTCCACACCCCCACCCATTCAAATGCAAACTGCTCTAAACTGTAAAATAATTGGAAGAAATTCCAACGATGTTAGACTTTTTCCATATTTTGAGCATACTTTGAAATACCAAATTACTTAAATTGTCGTGCGTGCCTGCATGTGTTCCCTCTCTCTTTGCTGGTTCCCTAAGCACATGCTTGGGCTGGTTAATGGATTTGCTGGAACTGAGGTGTTGTCCCTGTCCGAGGGAGGCCAAGCCATCTCTAAACTAAGTAACCAAGGCCCAGAATCCTGGACTCCACTCCAAGGGCCAAAAGCTGGCTCCTTGTGGGTGAAAAAGTTGTGATATTTTTCCTCACCCATCATAAGGGTCAAGGCCAATACTCTTATAACAAAAGGCAGGTGAACAGAAGAAATGGATAACAAATTTATGTAATCAAAGTTTTATGTGACATGGGCGCCTTTGGAAATGAAGATCTAGGGAAAATTGTCTATTTTTATTCTTAGATTTGATAAAGAATAGCCAGCCTTATGGAAATGCAGCTGGACAAAGTATGATCTAATGGTAATTGACTAAGGGGGAGCCCAGCGTGGTCTGCAACCTCCGCCTCCTGGGTTCAAGTGATTCTTTTACCTTAGCCTCCTGAGTAGCTGGGGTTTGAGGTCTGTCTGCTCAGATTCTTCCTGGCCTCCTGTGTAGTGTTCCTTCCTCCTGGGTATGGAATAGGACCCTCTGGAATGAGGGTCTTCAAGGGGGGAGGAAGAAGCAAGAGAGTGGCCTTTATAGGTCTTATGGCTTACTTTTGGAGAGAAGAGTTCTAGTTTCCATAAGGAATAGGAGTTCTGGTTTCTATGACTCACTTCAGGGAAGAAAGGGGTGGGAGGCAGGAGGGCAGGAGAAGGTCAGAGAGGGACTTTGTATATGAGAATGCTTCTGACACTTTCCAATCCCCCTTAGTTCAAAGTACTCAGTATACCCATCCGCCATACTTTGGGGTAGTTTTCTAAGCCCCAGTACTCCTCTCACTGATCAGAGGTAACAGGGGTCTAAGGAGCTCACTCACTGGAACTTAAAAGCACACAAGACCAAGAAAGACACCAGAATGCAAATCTAGCAACTTACAATGACAGATGATTGTCACAACAACTGAAAAATGCAAAGTATGTGTGATCAGCACATTCTCTCCCCATAGGCAAAACCAAATACAGTCAGATCAAGCTATAATCAGAAGGCTGCTCATTCAAAGTGGAGCCAAAACTGGGGAAGCTGATGAATCCGTTGGTTTCAGGCATCGATCTGATTTCTTTGCACTGGCAGTGGAAATGCCAATATACGTCTCCAGCTCCCTCCTTTTGCTCTGTTGTAAAAACTAACCAATTCTACTGCTGATTGGAACTTGTTTAGATATGTAAATATATTCAAATAAATTATAAATAGCTGGAAACGATTTTTTTTCTGCCCCAGTAGATTTTATATTTGTGATTCAATCCATCATGCAGTACTCTTAAAATGTTATTCTCTCAAACAACTTCTTCCCCTCATTTCCTGATTCATTTTTTTGTAGGAGGGGGAAGGTGATGAAGAAGAGGGAATAACTTATTGTAATTCCTAGGAAAGGTTATATTTCCCCTCATTTCCAGGTAAAAAAGCAGATATGAGTATAGTCGTATGGTTTGTGACGAAGGCTGGGAATAGAATCAAAGTATTTTATTCATTCCATGAACATGTGTTAATTGAGCACCTACTATGTGATAGATATTGTGCTAGGTTTGGGGAACAGGACAGCAAGTTTCCTGCCTTCATGGAGCTTGCATTCTAGTTTGGGAGGCAGACCATATAGAAATAAAATAACAAATAATTTATAATGTCAGATAGAGATGGAATTAAATTAAAATGATGTGATGGTAACAGAATGTCATCAAGGTGTGTTAGTTTAAAGATTTTTCTCTTTGAGAAGGTGACAATTGAGTTGAGACTCAAGTGATAAGATGGAACTAGTTATTCAAATAGCCAGCCCAGGAAGGGCATTCCAGGGAAAGTGGAACCAGCTGCTGCAAAGACTTTGCGTGTTCAAATAACAGAAAGAAACCAGGAGGAAGAGTTTAGATTTTAAGAGCAATGGGAAATCCCTTAAGGGTTCTAAGCAGATGGGTGATATCCTCTGGCTTATGATTTAAAGCAATCATTCCCACTGCTATGTGGAGAAAGGATTGCAGGGAATTAAAAGTGGAATTTCGTTCCAATCTTGATTTCCAACTTTGTGCCCTTTTCTCAGTATAATCTGCCTTCTTCAGGGTGTTCAACAGACCGATTCAGTTAAAAAGAAAAACAGTCTTCAGTTATTATTTGCTGGTATTACAGCGTCTAAACTCCTTGTTGATCGACTAAATGTATTCTTTTTTGGTGGGCTGTTGTAATACTATAAATAGAGCCTTAGACTGGCATGCATTAATTAATATCAAAGACTCAGAGTAATTTTCGTTAGTATCTTCCAATAAATATAAGTAACTTAGAGCAAACTCTAATACACGCCAGTCCATCTTAACCGGACTGAGTTAAGATGGCTTAGCTAAGCCTGTATGAGATGTGAGTTTTCAATTTTAGGAGTCAAGGATCACTGGACTCCCATTCAACCCCTGACAAATATATATGTTATATATAACATATGTAATATAAATATAATATATATAAAATATATAGTTACTACTATATTTTACAAGTTGTATGTGTGTGTGTATATATATATATATATATAGAGAGAGAGAGTAACTGTTTCTCTTATTTCAGGTTGATTTGTTTTCAAAAATTATGACAAGTAACGTTCTTCTATATCCACCCTAGGACTTCTGGGCAAAAATATTTAGGACCAAATTTGAGACAGATTTGGTGTCCTAAGCAGCCACCAAACAAGAATTATCTGACTATTTTAGGAAGCATCAGAATAAGAAATCAAAGACTGCATTTGATTGTCTAACTAGAATTCCACAGGAGTCCACAGACCTTAGATGGAGATTGTGACTATTCATTGATATCAACTATTACGGCTCAGAAGAGTCTGTTTCTTCATACCCTTCTAATATAACCCGAAACCTGTACGTAGAATGTTTATGATTTATTCTTCCTTTAGGAATGCCAAAGACTCAGAGTAATTTTCATTAACATTTTCTTTCCTACAAGCTTTATTTCTAATGATTTGGGCTCTTCAATTTTCTGTCCAGTTGAGCCAAGATTGTTAAATAGGTTCTCCTAGGTTTAGACATTGAAGTTTGTTCACTGGAATGGTTTTGTTTATTAAGAGTGTCTCACCACTTTTTCTGTTATGTTCTTGGAAGACCAATTTCTTGTACAAAGCCAAACGACATTTGATCTAGGTCATAGCTCGTGGGAACGCCATTTAAACACACTCCTTTGAGGGTCTGCAGGAAGATCTGGCGGAATGAGAGCTACAGTAATCTAATCTGGCCACTGGAGAAGAATAAATTACTCCTCTCTCTAGTGTACATGACCTTCACCCCAGTTATATTTTTGAAATAATTATGTGAGAGTTTGTCAGTGATATCTATGGGAGAGTTAAATAGAATTTACAATACCATGGTCTGTTCACCCTTAGATGTAGCTCAGTGTCTTGAGATAAACTTGCAATTCAAATAATAAAAAGTCTGAAATTCCTTCAAAGCAGCCATTTCATTCAGAAAAGTAGTCAAAGGATACCTAAGATTGGATAGAACAACTATATAGTTGGCTTGCTGACAATTTTCATACAATGGCTTAATATTTTGATTTGATATATCTGACCTGAGTTGAATACTTGTTTAATTTTGGTGATATATAATTTTAGTCAAACTGTAGGTCCTATAGATCTCATATCAATTCATGCTGGACACAGACATGTGTAATTGATCCATGTTCTTTGGATCAAATACAGTCTCAGTCTTAGTATATTACCTCTCTGTGCTAATGAAGTTTGCTGGCAGATTGAGAGATACTAAAACAGGAAAAGAAGGCCAATATTCTTTGTTGGCTTTTAGTTAAAATGTATCCTTGTCAATGTTCTTAGGGCCTATGAGATAAAGTCCCCTCAAAAATACAGAACTACAGACCCAATTATAACTTTTTACAAGAGACTCACCTTAAATATAAACCATGCAACCACCAATCATGGGAAAGCATGAGTGACTATGTTAGTATACTTAAAAAAAATAGACTTAGAGAGTATTGTCAGCAATAGCTTCAAAATAATAAAAACAAAAACTAACCGAATTAAAATGAGAAATAGACAAATGCACAATTATATTTCAATATTTTAACAATTCTCTTTCAAAAAATGCTAGAACAAGCAGATGATACATGATAAAAAGAATGTAGAAGATTTGAACAATATTATCATTAAAATGAACCTAATTGTCATTTATAGAACTATACCTAACCATAATAGAATACACACTCTTTTCTAGTGAATATGAAACATTCAGCAAGCTGGACCATATACTGGGCTGTAAAGCAAGTCTTAAAAAATAAATGGTAACCAAATCAAATAAACAAATAATAAATAGTATTGGATCATACATAGTATGTCTTTGACTACAATGGAATTAAATTAGAAATCAAAAACAAAATGATAGCTGAAAAATCCTCAGATATTTTAAAGTGAGCTGAGATCACACCAGTATACTCCAGCCTGGGTGACAGAGTGAGATTCTGTCTCAAAAAGAAAAAAAAAAATTGAATTACACCATACATAATTTTGAGATTTGCTCTTTTTTTTCGCTCAGTGTTACACTTCTAATATACATCTATGTTTTTGCTGTAGTTTTGTTCGTTCATTTCCTCTCTGTTATATTCTACTATGGGAAGGTATCACAACTTATCTGCCATCTTCTAGATGTTTCATTTGTGTCTGATTTTTGTTTTTGTTGTTCTAATCGCACTGGTTTTGGAAACAAAATATATAGTGTAAACTTATCATTTAAACAATATAAAAGTATCAACATTAAATCTTCAAATACTTCATGACTTTCTATTCGACAGCGTCCCTCTGGCGTCAGGGGTTGTATAATTGAAATGAGTGTGTTTTATTCTCCCCTAAACTCCATGCCAGTCTAGATGATTTCTGCAACTAATTTGTATGTCAGGATTCAACTCTGTGTCATTGGTCCTTATACTATAGGGTTTTAATGTGGCTGCGCAGGTAACATAGAGGGAACAGAAATATTTCTATAACACCTTCAAGTCCCTTACAGGAAGGAGGTACCAGAAATGAGCTATTCTACTTACAGTGGAGATCAGAATGATCCAATTTGTGAATGGACTCTTAGGCATAATGTGATTTTAACAAATGAAGAAACTAAGTCCTGGAGAGATAAAATAATGAAGTCATGAGGGTTCTTAGAGGCATATCAAAGACCCCAGTGTCTTTGGGAATGAGTGATTGTCTCTAGATAACCAATTAGTATGCAAATAAGTTACATTAGAGAGAAAATTTGTGAACTTGCCAGGATCATTAATGCATTAACAGAATTACCTTTATTAGATTGGCTTGCTGTTACCTAGCAGAGAGCAGGCCTGAGGGAAAGGTTCACCAGGAGGGTCAGTTTTGACTGTTTCGTTAGCATGTCCTATTGTCTGGGAATGCCAGGCCCAGAGAAAAGGATCAAGAAGGTGCCGTAGGGCTGACCCCAAAGAAATAAACACAAGCACTGGGTTCTTTTTTTTTTTTTTTGAGAGGGAGTCTCCCTCTGTCACCCAGGCTGGAGTGCTGTGGCACGATCTCCGCTCACTGCAACCTCCACCTCCTGGGTTCAAGTGATTCTTCTGCCTCAGCCTCCTGAGTAGCTGGGATTACTGGTGTCTGCCACTGTGCCCAGCTGATTTTTGTATTTTTAGTAAAGCACTGGCTTCTTTAGAGGTTGGGGTTGGAGTGAAAGGTTAGGGAAGGGATCAGCATCCACAGAGGAAAGATGAGCGTGTTTAGAGGTGCGATCAATGTGTGCATGTACTTGGTTTTGCATGAACATTTCTCAAGTCTCGTTGAGGGAAGGCTGTGAGCATCATGAAGTCAAATACCTGAGTCCATTTCTGGGTTCTCTGTTTTCTTTATTTCCTATCTTTCCTCTTCATTGTCACTTGTTCTCCCACCTGCTCTTCCTTCACTCCTAATGACTATCTTTTTCAAAGGCTTCACCATGTTTTTGCTGCATTCTGACAATTTTCTTAGCTAGTCTACTTGCCTGCTCCCTCTTCCCCATTTGTAGAACCTGCCCAGATTTATCATTCTACCTCCTGTCCAAAATCTGACAATGGCATCACATCAGTACAGAACAAATCCAAATACTTTGTGGCAAAATATATAACAAAATAGTATCAGTAAGAGCAGCCATGTCATCCACTCATGGCTTTATTGTTTTGTTAAGTAAGCTCCCATCAGACTCCCTCTAACCTGTGAGCCCTCTTCTCCTAATCACTTAAAACTATTGTTGTGGGCCTGGCGCAGTGGCTCATGCCTATAATCCCAGCACTTTGGGAAGCTAAGCCGGCAGATCACCTGAGGTCAGGAGTTCGAGACCAGCCTGGCCAACATGGTAAAACGCCGTCTCTACTAAAAAATACAAAACTACCTGGGTGTGGCGGCATGTGCCTGTAATCCCAGCAACTTGAGAGTCTGAGGCACGAGAATCACTTGAACCTGGCAGGCGGAGGTTGCAGTGAGCCGAGATTGTGCCATTGTACTACAGCCTGGGCAAAAAGAGCAAAACTCTGTCTCAAAACAAAACAAACAAACAAAAAATATTGTTGTGGCCAGATAGTCTCATGGCAGTCTCATCGCCTAATCTCCTAACCAGATTCTGTGCCTATACGCACATCACATCTCAGAGTCTCTATGCAAATAGTGTTTCCAGAACAGCAGTGAGCAATGCATGCCCTCCTGCCTTGGCTGCCCAATTCAAACTCTGTTTTGTTTACCAGTTCTGCGTTGACCTTTCCAATATATTTTCAGTTCTGTCTTTTTAAAACCCAATAAATAACAAACTAAATAAAATAATGATCACTGCTATTTGTTGAATGCTATGGATTGCAGACACTATTCTAAATGCCTTCCACACCTCATCTCATGTAATCCTCCTGGTAAAAACTTCTTACTTAGGTCTCATTATTATTTCCATTTTACAGAAAAATAAACTGAATGGCAGAGGTGGCATCAGAGCCAACGTCTAGGTCCAAATTCATCCAGCTTCTATGAACTGCTACCTCCCCTCTCTATGACCTGTGTTAATGACAGCCTACACCACTCATTTCTGAGTCCATGTCCAGCTGCCTCATTGTGATCTAAAGGCTCCCTTACAGCAGCTGTATTTCTCCCTACAGGCCAGAAAGTGCCCGGCTAGTGCTACAGATGCCATTTCTCTATGTCTGTCCTTTGATGTTCTCAATTAAATAGTGATTATCAGAGATGCTGCCTAAATTCTTTCTAGAAACGAGATGGGATACCAATAAGTAGATAGAACGCATTCACACTAAGGAATTAATGCTTTACCCCGAGGGTTGCAGATGAGTTTAATAGTTGGATGACAAGGTCCAATTCATTTCTTTTGGGTTAGAGATTCCTCGATGGCAGTGCTGTAGAGGGTAGATTGGAGTGGGAACAGATTATGGCTGGAACAACAGTTATTGCAACCCTGTGATCCCTCAACAAATTAATGAAATATATATATATATGCATATATGTAATTTTATACATATATTTATATTTTAATCTATAAATATAGTTTTCCTTACCGTCATTTCTTTGTTCCGTGAAGTAATTTTCACTCTTCATTTTTAATTGCTTTATGGTCCATAGTATAGCTGACACTTTAATTAGCAAAGGAAGGTACAAATAATGCCACAGTGACACATAAACCTTGAACTCTTGGGGGACTAATAGACAACTGTTTATTTCTGGGCCACACAAAGTCCAGTGTGGGTCTGCGAGCTCTTAAGAATTTCTGCCACTTCCAAACTGGTGAGTGTTGCACTCACGCCACGTGGTCTCCATGGCTACCATCAAAAAGAGCATTTGGAGGAAGCCCTCCAACGTTAAATGCCTCAAATCAGAAGGTAAATATGTCACTCCGGATCACACCTCTTCCTCTGAAATGCATGACAAGCTTCCACCTAATTCTCAGGGGTCTGGGAAGTAAACCTCTGTAGGAAAGGAAGATCAACATGGCGAGTGCTCTGTCTCCACTTCGGCTCTCTGTAAATATCTGGTAAATGAACACAATTTTACAAATAGGACATGCAGGCGGCCCTTGCTACTCAAAAAGGATATATACAGAAATTTTGGTGTTCATGAATATCACTGTGGAATATCCCTCAATGAAGTCTTCCCAAAGGCGATATACAGCATTCTTCTTTTCGTTTTCTTCATGTTGATCACCAGCAGTAGCAATTGCATGTGAATTCCTTGAGATTCAAGTTGCCTTCTATGGTTCAAGGAGAGAGAAGATTTTTGTTTGTTTGTTTGTTTTTAATTGCTCAGGAGTTACCTAGTAGCTGCTGACTGGCAGAACCCAGCAAAGCCCCAGGAGAGGTAGGTGCTGGGCCCTGGACCAGGCTGCACCAAGATCATTCTTCCAGCTTGTCTGTCTTTAGCCTGTGTGATCCAAATTCTTGGCTGGGAAAGATTATAAATTGCTACATGGCGTGTCTCTTCAAGGTTACTCTCAAATAATCAAAACCACACATATTAAGTCTCTGAATGCTCTACTATAGAGCTATAATTTTGGGGAGGCGCTTCTTTCAGATACGTATAGTTTTTGAGTTCCATATAAGAAATACGACCTTTTGGCCATGTGTGAATTACGTGAAAGCAATGAGGAAAGAAAAAAATGTGTAACTAACTTTGTGCTTCAGCGGTTTATGAGCTCCCGTATTACCCCTGAAATAACCAAAGAATTAATCAACAAAAAATGCTTTCTGAGAGCCAGAGATCTGTGATAGTCTCATCCTGCACACTTGGTGCAGGTTTGCAGGGCTCTATTCGAAGTAGAAAACCTGGCTGGTGGGAATAAGTGGGGAAATGTGTGGCCAAATAACAAAGAGAATTTCTATTATCCCATATGCACTGGGTCAAGGAGGAAATAAGATGCATTTGCCTGTGCTGAGGATTAAGTGCAGGGCTGTATTTCTCCACCAGGGACTTGAAAGGTTTGGAAAATAAGGCACATCAAATTAGTAAGATCTAATTAATGATATCTTCATTTCCTTCCCAATTTCCCTTCCCAAAGCCATTAGAGATAACGTTTCACACTTGATTGGCTCTAAAAACACACAAAACAAAGCTATAGTGTTTTTTTTTTCCTGCTGATGTTCATCATGACACTTTATTTGGATCAGAAAACACCTTCAACAAAAACAGCAGCAGAAGGCTTAGATGTCGATTATGACACTCCATGGAAAACGTTCAAAGTGAGTCTGTTTAGGGCAATTTAGAAATGGAGAAAGGTATGAGATAAGCAGAAATAATTTGTTCCCTGTTGCAGAGGTCATTTGCATGGAAACTACTTTACTAATTGGTTTAACTTGGCAGCTTTAATATATCCACTACGTCTTGTCTTCATCTTCAAAGTGTTCCATGAACAATGGGGCTGATTCTTCCAGGATGTTCCCTCTTCAAGTGTCTTGGGCTGAGAGCAGCATGTCCTAAGGCTGCGTTCCCCTGCATAGGGCATGGTGTGTGTGCCATGGGGGTGCTGTGCAGACAGCCCAGCCTTCTGATCTTAGCCTATCACCCAGGAGGAGCCCAGGGCTCCCGAGGAGGTGGGCCTCACCAAGGCTCTTCTCTGGGGAGCAAGGTCATCCAGGGAGGTTCAGTCCCTTCAGAAGGACAAAGAATTTGAAGAACCCTGAACATGAGGAAGAACAGTGGGAGTTCCAAAAGCTGAGACTGGAACAGCATTTCAGGGTGAAGTTGAAGACCGGAAATAGGGTTGGCTTGGAAGTTGCTTCAGACTCCTAGAGAACCCCAAACACGTTTCTCGGGCAGGATATGTTCCTGCCCCTGAGTTTCTTTTCCACAATACCTGAAATTCAAGTGCAGTGAGTTGGGGTCCTGTTTTAAAAATCAGATAAAAGAATGCTCTTAAAATATGAACACAATGGAGTATTATGCAGCCTTTGATATGAACAGGAGACAGGGAAACAACGGGTAGAAGAGGGCGGTTTCCTGGGAAAGGCCCCACCCTCAAGCCTGGAGACCCATGGCCTACATTGGGACGGGCATTCCTGTTTTCACGCCCAAAAAGTTGGCTTTAGGTCCACCACATCCTCCTATCCTTTACCCAAATAAACCCCGAGCCCCAGACTCTAGAAGCAAACGAGCAGAGGAGAGGAGGAGACAAGCAGATGGACGGGGGATCAATGCAGCAGAGAAAGAGAAAAGAGGAGTAACTTCGGGTATATCTGAACACTGAGAGGAGTTGGACTGGTGGCAGTTGGAGAGGAGTTCGGCCACTGGACGGCCAGGCTCCAGGGAAAGATCATCTTTCCACTCCATCCCCTCTTCTAGCTCCCCACCCACCCCACCAAGAACCACCTCCACCACTCAGTAAAACTCCCTCATTCATCCTGTGGGTCCATATGTGACTCGATTCTTCTGGGATGCTGGACAAGAGCTCAGGATGCAGAAAGCTGTCACACTGGCCCTCTGCCCTTGCAGAAAGGCAGAGGATCCACTGAGCTGGTTAACACTCAAGCTGTTCGCAGATGGCAGGGCTAAAAGTTCACACTGTATCACACGCTCACCTGGGCTCCTGCAGCTGTCTGTCTGCATGCTCTCTCTCCCCTCAGGGGTTTGAGCAGCAGTGGCAACTGAACAGGTGACACACATTGTCACATGTCCTGTGAGGGGGATCAGGGAACTCTCTCATTTCACCTTTAAATGGAAAGAAATCCTACTAATTATGATTTCTGAAATAAGCCAGACACAGAAAGGCAAATGCTGTATGATTTCATTTATATGAAAGACCTAACTGATGTGGTCAAGTTCATAGAGACACAAAGTGGAATGGTGGTTGCCAGAGCTGGCAGAGGAAAAAATGTGGAGTGTGATGGGTACAGAGTTTCAGTTTTGTAAGATGAAAAGAGCTCTGTAGATGGATGGTGGCGATGGTTGCACAAGGTGAATGTACTTAACACCACTAAACTGCACACTAAAAAATGGTTAACATGGTAACTTTTGTGTTATGTATATTGTACTACAGTTTAAAAAAGAAGACCTATCTCTTAGTAGCTATGTTCAGAGGAAGAGGAGCAGCAAGAAGTGCTTGTAGAGGGGAATAGGGAGGCAGGAGGTCGTACTGGGTATCAGGACAGTTTGAGGACGCTGGATGAGAGTTCTCTCATGGAGAAAACAGCAGTGAGATATGAGATATGCTTTGACAGTCTACTTCATAACCATCTTCAATGCTGGGTTCTGGCTCCTTTTAGAAAAGACAGATTTCTTTATCTTCTGGGGTTTCTGTTTTCTGTTTTTCCTAATAAATACATTTAGGCGTAAGACCTTCTCTACAACTTTGGCCACACGTGGATTTTGACCTGGAGCGTTCCCAATGTTGCCATTTCTAAGTAAATCCAGGTTTGTTGTTTAATTCCTGTGTTTAAATTCCCCATCAAACAGCCTGTGAAGGCTCATTTACTATCTGTGTGGCGTCAGCGGCTCCAGGGACTGCAGGGTAGGGGTGAGGAGACGGGGCTGGAGACAGAGTGGGGCATGGATGGCATCCAGTGACAGGGAAGGAGGTGGGGAATGCAGAGTAGTAGTAACTGTAGTAGCTCATCTTCTCATTATGGGTCAGTCTTGACCACCCAGGGTACTGCTTGTGACTGACTCCCTAATGCATAGGGGGAGAAGCCACCGACCAGCTGGAGACCCCTCACCTCCTGAGGGTTGTCATGGGTCCTCTTAGGGACACAACATTCCCACCTTTGTGTTCTGAGTAACTCCGTCTTCCTTTGATCCTCTATGTGCGTGTTTTTGCTCCTGTTTTCTCCATCTGCCTAACTCTTTCCTAGGAGTCTCCATAATTCCTGCCCCATCAATAACACCACTTTTTACTTTTCAGTGCTGTGGTGAGTTTCCGCCTCCTGCACATCTTCTCTGTCACTAGGAGTCAAGCTGGTGGGAGAAGGGGAAAACAAACCAAAAGAAGCAGAAAAGCCACAAGTTTGCCTTTCTTCACGGTCCAAAACACATAAGCTCTCTGTGCCCAACGACCACCAGACACCTGCAAGTTAGCTTGCTGCAACCTTGGCGCCATCAGCACTGCGCACAGCCCTCTTCAGCATACAGCATAAACACTATGCTATAAAATCTCTAGGAAGTCTCTGTTCCTTTGCAGTCAACTTCTCTTCTACTGGCCTGCCCATTGCCTCCTCAAAAAGCATCTTCCTACTTTCTCTAATGAATCTGCTCTTCCTTGCCAACGACTGTCTTGGTAAATTCATTTACTCCCATTACCACCACCTCAGATGGTCATCACTCACCCATGTCAGGGAGGCTCTAGGCTTACCGATCGACCACACTCATTTGATCATTGTATAGAGCTCAAGTTTATTCTCATCTGGGCTAATGTTTTACTGAAAAACTTTTTTTTTGTTGTTTTTTTTTTTTGTTACAAAGACAAAACCAGTTGTGGAGTAAGTATTTTAGGAGTCTGGGCAATTCTTCCTGGGGAGGATCCTGGCTTCTTCTCTGGAGAGATGGCAGGCTCCGCTCCAGGGTCCACACCCCTGCCCACCTCTTACTTAGGATTTTCCAAGACTTGACACCAAACCCTCTCCTCTTCTGGCTCCGCACTCCCTGCCGTGGTGAATATCAATGACCGGTATCTCTCAAATTTATGCAACAACAGCTTAGACACCTCTCCGAGCTCCCTACCCAAAATACACCATTTAACAGTTAACTTGCTATCTCCTCTCCACACTAGTGTTTCTATTTCAGTGAAAAGCACCACCTTGTACTCTCAACATCTGATTCATCTTCCAGTTCTGAAGATGCTACACATCACTCCCTGAATTTAAGTGACTTTTCTCCCTTCCATCCTTTCCCAATGTCCTTTCCCAAAGTTGACCCCACTGTCTTCTCTGGCCTTTGTCGCTGCAATGGCTCCTTACCTGGTTGACCCACTTCCAACTTATTCTCCAATTTACTTATTCTTTGAGGATATTCTTCAATTTATTGTAACATAGAGTTGTGCTTTTCAAATGAATTTTTTAATATTAAAATAATTAACCTTTTTTTTTTAATCTGGTAAGATGGCTGCATAGCAGCAGCTTCAATCTGCATCTCCCAGGGAGACCAGCACAAAAGGCGGGGGATTTCTGCGTTTCCAACTGAGGTACCCGGTTCAGCTCACTGGGACTGGTTAGACAGTGGGTACAGCCCATGGAGGGTGAGTAGAAGCAGGATGGGGCGTTGCCTTACCCAGGAAGTGCAAGGGGCCAGGGACCTCCCTCCCCTAGCCAAGGGAAGCTGTGAGGGAGTGTGCTATCTAGCCCAGATGTTATGTTTTTCCCACAGTTTTTGCAACCCACAGACCAAGAGATTCCCTCGTGTGCCTACACCACCAGGGCCCTGAGTTTCAAGCACAAAACTGGGCAGCTGTTTGGGCAGACAAAGAACTAGCTGCATGGTTCAACATATGCAAATCAATAAACGTAATCCTTCACATAAAAAGAACCAATGACAAAAAGCACATGAGTATATCAATAGCTGCAGAAAAGCCCTTCGATAAAATTCAACACCTATCCATGCTAAAAACACTCAATAAACTAGGTATTGATGGAACGTATCTCAAAATAATCAGAACTATTTGTGACAAACCCATAGCCAATATCATACTGAATGGGCAAAAGCCAGAAGCATTCCCTTTGAAAACCAGCACATGACAAGGATATCTCACCACTCCTATTCAACATAGTATTGGAAGTTCTGGCCAGGGCAATCAGGCAACAGAAAGAAATGAAATGTATTCAAATAGGAAGGGAGGAAGTCAAATTGTCTCTGTTTGCAGATGACATGATTGTATATTTAGAGAACCCCATTGTCTCAGCCCAAAAACTTCTTAAGCTGATAAGCAACTTCAGCAAAGTCTCAGGATACAAAATCAATGTGCAAAAATCACAAGCATTCCTATACAGCAATAATAGACAAACAGAGAGCCAAATCATGAGTAAACTCTCATTCACAGTTGCTACAAAGAGAATAAAATGCCTAGGAATACAACTTAAAAGGGATGTGAAGAACCTCTTCAAGGAGAACTACAAACCACTGCTCAAGGAAATAAGAGAGGACACAAATAGAAAAACATTCCATGCTCATGGATAGGAAGAATCAATATCATGAAAATGGCCACATTGCCCAAGTAATTTGTAGATTCAATACTATCCCCATCAAGCTTCCATTGACTTTCTTAACAGAACTAGAAAAAACTGCTTTAAATTTCATATGGAATCAAAAAAGAGCTCATATAGCCAAGATAATTCTAAGCAAAAAGGACAAAGCTGGAGGCATCATGCTACCTGACTTCAAACTATACTACAAAGCTACAGTAACCAAAACAGCATGATACTGGTACCAAAACAGATATATAGACCAATGCAACAGAAATATCTGTTGAGGCCTCAGAAATATCACCACACATCTACAACCATTTAATCTTTGACAAATCGGCAAAAACAAGCAATGGGGAAAGGATTCCCTATTTAATAAATGGTGTTGGGAAAACTGGCTAGCCATATGCAGAAAACTGAGAATGGACGCTTCCTTACACCTTATACAAAAATTAATTCAAGATGGATTAAGGACTTAAATGTAAAACCTAAAACCATAAAAACCCTAGAAGAAAACCTAGGGAATACCATTTAGGACATAGGCATGGGCAAAAACTTCATGACTAAAACACCAAAAGCAATTGCAACAAAACCAAATAGACAAATGGGATTTAATTAAACTGAAGAGCTTTTGAACAGCAAAAGGAATTATCATCAGAGTGAACAGGCAACCTACAGAATGGGAGAAAATTTTTGCAATCTATCCATCTGACAAATGGTTAATATCCAGAATCTATGAGGAACTTAAACAAATTTACAAGAAAAAAAAATCCCATTGAAAAATGGGTGAAGGATGTGAACAGACACTTCTCAAAAGAAGACATTTATGCAGTCAACAAACATGAAAAAAAAGCTCATCCCCCCCTGGTCATTAGAGAAATGCAAATCAAAACCACAATGAGATACCATCTCATGCCAGTTAGAATGGCAATTATTTAAAAAGTCTGGAAACAACAGATGCTGGAAAGAATGTGGAGAAATAGGAACCTGTTTACACTGTTGGTGGGAGTTTAAATTAGTTCAACCATTGTGGAAGACATTGTGGCGATTCCTCAAGGATCTAGAACCAGAAATACCATTTGACCCAGCAATTCCATTACTGGATATACATCCAAAAGATGATAAATTATTCTACTGTAAAGACATATGCACACTTATATTTATTGTAGCACTATTTACAATAGCAAAGACTTGGAATCAACCCAAATGCCTGTCAATGATAGACTGGATAAAGAAAATGTGGTATGTATATACCATGGAATACTATGCAGCCATAAAAAAAGGATGAGTTCATGTCCTTTGCAGGGACATGGATGAAGCTGGAAGCCATCATTCTCAGCAAACTAACACAGGAACAGAAAACCACACACCACATGTTCTAACTCATAAGTGGGAGTTGAACAATCGGAACACATGGACACAGGAAGAGGAACATTACACACCGGGGCCTGTTGGGTAGTCGGGGGTAAGGGGAGGGAGAGTATTAGGACAAATACCTATGGCATGTGAGTCTTAAAACCTAAATATTGGGTTGATGGGTGCAGCAAGCTACCATGACATATGTATACCTATATAACAAACCTGCACGTTCTGCACATGCATCCCAGAATTTAAAGTATAATTAAAAAATAAGAAAAAATAAAATAATTAACCAAGAAATATGTGCTTTTGAACATAAGAAGATACATTAAAAAAATAATAAGCGTGTCCCTCTCTTTCCACACCTCTGTGGCCACTAATGTTATATTTATTGTGTATCCTTCCACGTTTTTTGTCTACACCTATTTAAATATTTCACAAACTGTATGTAACCAAAAATGAAATTCTAAGACCCCCATCAATTTGAACGGACCCCTCCTCTCGGCTAGGAGCATTGCAGAGTTAACCTGAAACTCTAGTTCAGGCCATAATAAAGAGGGGTTCCTTATACTTCTCCAGCAGTGAAATCAACACAGACATTACGTCTGATAAGAAACATTCACACTCTATTCTCTCTGAAGACTGCTACCTGGAGGCTTCATCTGATAAAACCTTGGTCTCCATAACCCCTTATCAGAACCCAGACATTCCTTTCTATTGATAATAACTCTTTCAAATTGCCAATCAGAAAACTTTTAAATCTACCTCTAACTGGAAACCCCTCCCACTTCGAGTTGTCCTGAATGTATTATGTCTTCCTTGAATGTATAAAAGCAAGCTGTAGCAGGGCGGGGTGGCTCACGCCTGCAATCCCAGCACTTTGGGAGGCCGAGGTGGGTGGATCATGAGGTCAAGAGATTGAGACCATCCTGGCCAACGTGGTGAAACCCCGTCTCTACTAAAAAATACGAAAATTAGCTGGGTGTGTTGGTGCGCGCCTGTAGTCCCAGCTACTCGGGAGGCTGAGGCAGGAGAATTGCTTGAACCTGGGAGGTGGAGGTTGCAGTGAGCCAAGATCGTGCCACTACACTCCAGCCTGGCGCCTGATGACAGAGTGAGACTCTGTCTCAAAAAACAACAACAACAACAAGAAAAAAAGGCAAACTGTACCCTGATCACCTTGGGCACTTGTCAGGTTCTCATGAGACATTCATTGAGACCTGTCTATAAATCTTCCTCCACCGTGTGGCTGCTCTGGAGTCTCTCTGAATCTGCTGTGATTCTGAGGGCTGCCCGATTCGCGAATCATTCACTGCTCAATTAAACTCCATTAGATTGAATTCGAATGAAGTTTTTCTCTTAACGCCTTCCAAAGGCCAAATTCCTTTTTGTTGTCTGCTTCTTGCCCCTGTCTCCAGCTTCCTTCCAGTCCCTCTTGTACATCGACTCTGGTAATGTGACTTTCTGCTTCTGGAGTGCCCCATCTCCGACCTCTGTTCGTGTGGTTGCCCCTGAGGAGATTGCCTGTTAGCCTAGCTCCCTCCCACTTCTCTTTGGCGACTCAGCCAATATGTCACTTCCCCCTTCTCCAGGCCCAGTTTGGTTGCTCAGACCCCTGCTGCATCATAGAACCTGTCACATTGGCTTGTACTTCAATATTCCATGTTGCCTGCTGGTCTACAAGCTCTGTGAGGGCATGGATCACGTCTTTTGGAGGGGGGCGTTAAGTAAGTACTGCGTAATACTTAACTTGTAATAGGGGTATAGTAGGTACTCTATAAACACTAGAATAAATAGAAGGCATAATGAACAGATTATCCATTACAAAGACCAAATATTTAGGAGTTATCTTGTATTCTTTCTTTCCCACCTCCTCCCATTACTATTTAATCTATCATAAATGCTAGTAAGCTCTCCTTCCAAAACGCACCCTAAATCAACTCACTTCTCCCCTATCCCCACAGTTTCCACCATGGTCCAAGTACTATATCTCCTTCTCAGGTCACTGCGGAGTTCTCCTAACTGGTCCTTATGTTTCCACTCTTGTTTTAAAAGAATCCATTCTATTCTTCACATAGCAGCCAGAGGGATCTTTAAAGTTTGTTAATCAGATAGTACTTTCCATCTCTAATCTTTTCGTGGCTTCCCACTGCACCAGGAATAAAGCCCAAACCCCTTACCCTAACCTGTCTGATCTTGCCTGTATTTCCAACTTCCTTTAAAAAATAATCGACATTCCCTATTTTCTGATCCCTCTGTTACACTGGTTATTTTATTGTCCCAGAGACATGCTAAGCTTGCTATTGTCTCAGGGCCTCTTCATTTGCTGTTCCCTCTGCCTGGAACATTCTTCCCCTGGGTCTTCACATGGCAGAATGCTGCTTGTTACCTCTCAAAAAATCCTGAATTTCTCACCATGTTCATTAAAGTAGTCCTCCTTCCCTAGCCATGCTGTATCCCACATAGCATTCTCTGTAATTTTATTTCCATTTTCCCTTTTTTGTTTTCTTTCCCTCACTGGAATTTGAGCTTCCCAAGGACAAGGGGCTTGTCTGTGCCATTCACTGTTGAATGAGTGCCTAGTGCTGACCTGGCTTACAGTAGATGCTCAATAAAGAGGTGCCTAGTAATGAACGAATCTACTTTTGACAGTACGAGAGAGTGGAAGAACAATCTACTTTTAGAACAGACATTCTGAATTCTATCATGGTATCTGACATTTACTAAGCTGTGTGGCCTTGATACAATTTTTAAAATTCTTGATGCTTATGCAAAATGGTAATAAGAATTTGCCTTGCCCTTAACTTAGTCAGTTCCTGTTAAGTTTAGGTTAGCCAACGGATGTGATGTGAAAATGCCCTATTAAGCAATGTAGCAACATGTTATCAGCCCTAAAGTCGGTGAATAACTTTCAATGACCTTGACCACAGTTTCTTTGGTACCAAATAAAGGAGATCTCTTTGGCCTGTAACTGAATCCCTAGGAATCTTCAGTGCTTCATTTAGGATTGCAAATAAGAGAGGAGTAGGCAAGCTTTCCAAGGGAGAGAAAGAGAGGATGAAATAGAAAAAGATGGTGCTAATTCAATAACATTAGGCATATGAGAATAATTTCCACTGAGGAAGAATAACAGAGTTTGGGAGTTCCTTCCCAAAAAAATGGGAAGGTACCATTTTGAAACACTGAATTCCCTGAAGCCTCAAATAGAGGCACCAGAATTTCTTTCATTTGATGTTGGATGAAGATGCCTGTGATGGGGGCAGAACTGTGTGAGCCGCACCAGTTAAGGGCTCCAGATCTGGATTAATGAAAGATATAGGACTCTCTCATTATTTATTCATCAGTTTTTCAGTGGCGTCAGACTGGCTGAAACTGGTTATAGTTTTCTTCTATTTATATTTTGCAAACCACCAACCATTCTTAACCAGTGAGTCCAGCAAACATTTGTGGCTGTTTGGGTCTTGGGTTCCTTCTAGAAAATGAGTACATTGAGATGTTGCAGAAAATGGAAAAGTAAGGGAAAAACCCAACCCTGTTGGATGAAGGAGGTTATTCACATAAAATAATAAACAGATGCCTGACTGTCCTAACTTCTAAGCAATGGTTTAAAATCCTTAGAAGCTCTTCAAGGGACTTGATTTTTACCTTCGTGTTGTCCTCGGCAGTGTCTTGAACATGCTAGATGTTTAATTGCCTTTTGTTAGATGAATAAAAATACACGGATTCTGCATTCATCATAGTTACTTTGCCATCACCAGATGTTGCTAAAGATAGTCTTTTTTGCATGTAGCTTCCCAAGTATCCTATTGTTTTCTATTCAACTTATATTTCTTTTAACATAAAATTGTCAATGAGGGCACACCAAATTTGTGAATTTTCTCTTAGATCTTTTCCATTTTTAATTTTCATAGCTTGACAAATATTATTTTAAAGTGCATTTGGAAAATATGAAAAAGTGTTTTAAAACTTACTTTTGTGATTTAATATTCATCTGCTATCTCTACTTCGCTAGTTAGGTTTCAAAAAAAGAACATTTGCTGTTTTCTGATTATAAAATTAATGCATAGTCAATGTATATAGTTTGGAAAATAGTGTATTTTCTTTAAGTGTTGATACATTGTTAAATTTTAAAAAGTCGTATTTTACTTTTTGTTTGGAGAATGTTTTCTTCATTTAACACTTTTGGGAGTGTTTCTTTTTCATTTCCCATTCCTTAAGATTCTATCTGTCTAGAGGATGGGTGCGGTGGCTCACACCTGTAATTCCAGCGCTTTGGGAGGCCAAGGCGAGAAGGTCACTGGAGGTTAGGAGTTCGAGACCAGCCTGACTAACATGGTGAAACCCCGTCTCTACTAAAAATACAATAATTAGCTGGGCATGTTGGTGCATGTCTTTAATCCCAGCTACTTGGGAGGCTGAGGCAGGAGAATTGCTTGAACCCAGGAGGCGGAGGTTGCAGTGAGCCAAGATCATGCCACTGCACTCTAGCCTGGGCAACAAGAGCGGAAACTCTGTCTCAAAAAAAAAAAAAAAGGATTCAATCTAGAATGTCTATGTAGTATTGCTTTGTGTATGTGTCATAATTATTTAACCATATTCCCAATGTTCATTTAGATAATTTCTAATTTCTTGCTGCTATTAAATCTGGTGCACAAATATCTTCACTGGCACCAATTTTTCACAGTTTCTTTAAGATAGATTTCCAGAATAGAAAATAATAAATAATGTGAGAGTATTAAAAAAAACTTTAAAGGCTCTTCTTACACGTTTGTGTCTTTAAAAAAAAAATTCTTTGCAATTATGCTTGAAATTGCCTACTATAATAGGTATAAGATATTCACTTATGTTTTCTTCTAATTATTTTATAATGTAATTTAACATTTATCTTTTTTTACCATGTGGCATGATACAGAGATTGATTTTTCCCTGAATTATTCAATTTTCCCTGGAAGGGATTATTGAATCATTTGGTCATTGTAATTTATTTTTATATGCTGTCTCTATCTAATAGTAAATAATTTCATGGATGCAGCTGTATTCTTGATTTTATATTCCATTTGATGTACAGTCTGCTATTGCTGAAATACCACATGTTGTAATTATGCCAGTGTTAGCACTTCAGTGAACCAAACTGTTTAGCGAGCACCTATCCTTTCTATGCCCTATCTTACTTAAAGACTGAAACCTATGAATAAACCAAAAGACACAGACCCTGACCTCATGGATCTTACAGCTGAGTGGGGGAGACAGACCCAAAGAGGCACAGCAATAACTACATCATTAGAAATAGTGACAGCCACAATGAACCGAAGGCCTCGTATTCTATGTCTAAGCATACCATTAAAGAGCTTTAATCAGAAGAGCTCGGTGATCAAAGTTCTTTTCCTTTCTGTTTTTGTTTAAAATAACCATGGCTACTGAGTGAAGGCACGTTTGGAGGTAGTCAAGAGCAAAAGAAGGACCAATCTGCAGAGAAATGATAACTACGTGATATAAGGCGGTTGTTCATAGAAAGGAAATTGATTGATCAATTCATGAACTCTTTAGAAGGTAGAAGCAGCAAGATTTGTGACTGATTAAATGTGGAGGTATAGAAAATAGAGGTGTAAGGAGTGACTTGAAGTTTTCTAGTCTCTGAGAAACAAGGATATTGTGGTGTCAAGCGCAAAGAAACAGTATACAAAAGATGGAACCCTATCAGGATTAGGGTGGAAACGGAAGTTTTGTTTTAGACAGAAGCACACGGAGATGGCTGTGAAACATGCTGAGCTACTGCAGTCGATGGTGCTAGTCCAGTTGAGAAGACAATTGTGGGCTGGGAGACTTTGGGATTTGGGTAAAACTGAGCAGAGCAAAGTGAGAAGAGCTTATAGGATGGCTAGCAAAAAAAGAAGCTAACACAGAACCAAGCCCTGAATAAATAGCTCCAGTCTTTAGAGATTAGGACAAGGGACTTCAGGAGAATGGGGAAATAGCAACAAGAAGTGGAAAAAACCAGCAAAGAATGGAGTCACCAGACCAAAGGGTGAGGTATTTCATGGAGGAAGGTGTTGAGTAGAACACTGCTGAGACTTTTGGTAAGAGAATCTACTAGCATCAATATGTCCCTGGAGTACAGGGCCAGGCATGGTGGCTCATGCCTGTAATTCTAGCACTTTGAGAGGCTGAGGTGGGTGGATCACTCAAGGTCAGGAGTTCAAAACCAGCCTGGCCAACATGGCAAAACCCCATCTCTATTAAAATTATGAAAATTAGCCAGGCATGATGGCAGGTGCCTGCAATCCCAAGTACTTAGGAGGCTGAGGCAGGAGAACTGCTTGAACCTGGAGGGGAGAGGTTACAGTGAACCGAAATTGTACCACTGCACACCAACCTGGGTGACAGAGTGAGACTCCATCTTAAAAAGAAAAACAGAAAGAAAGAGAGAAAGAGAGAGAGAGAAAGAAAGGAAAGAGGGAAGGAAGGAAGGAAAAAAGGAAGGAAGGAAGGAAGGAAGGAAGGAAGGAAGGAAGGAAGGAAGGAAGGAAGGAAAAGAAAAGTTGTCCCTGCAGCACAGGCAATAGCAATTTTGGTGGCATGTGGGAGATGGAAATCGATTGGCATAAAGTGAAACTTGATTTTGAAAGAAAGCAAAATCTTGTTCTCATTTGGAGAATTTTGGCCATTGGGAGAAGGAACAAGGTGGTATCCTAGGAATCCACTTAAACATTTTTGTTGGTGTTGTTGTTAGAGACATTAAAGGATGTTTCTCAACTGATGATAATAACCCAGGATAAAGAAAGAGACAGAGAGAGTAAGAAAATCTTTGAGAACTAAAGTATATTTGGGATCCAGACATGATGGCTTTGATAAGTGGAGTTAAAATTCCTCCACAGTAAGAGGAAAAAAAGAATGGAAGCAGAAGATGTGGGAATGTCCACCGGTAGACTTCTTCCTTCTCTTCTTCTCTATGAAGTCTGAGGGAAGTCTGGGAGTGGGCTGGAGTGGGAGGGAAGAATGCTGGCTTTAGGGTCAAGGTAGCCACTGTGGAGAGTGGGAGGGAGCCATAACGAGAGAAATGGAAATGGGAAGCACTGCTGAGTGTTCCTATGTTAATTATGTGAGAGCGCAAAACCTGCTGCTCAATCTTTTTGTTAAATATTACCTTGTTGTTCTCATCTGTTTTGTTCTTCCATAGGAACTTTTGAATAATTTTGTCAAGTTCTAGAAACTATGAAGAAATACCCAAGACTGGGAAATTTATAAAGAAAAAGAGGTTGAATGGACTCACAGTTCCACATGGCTGCAGAGGCCTCACAATCATGGAGGAAGGTGAAGGAGGAGCAAAGGCACATCTTACATGGCAGCAGGGAAGAGAGCGTGTGCAGGGGAACTGCCTTTCATAAAACCATCAGGTCTTGTGAAATTTATTCATTATCACAAGAAAAACATGGAAAAACCTGCTCCAATGATTTAAGTACCTCCTGGCAGTTCCCTCTAACAACATGTGGGGATTTGGGAAGCTGCAATTTAAGATGATATTTGGGTGGAGACATAGTCAAACCCAACCTCCTAAATATTTACTCCAGTTTTCTTGGGTGTCCCTTGGAAGAGTTTTATATAGTACTTATTTCATAGAGCTTCTGCACCTTTCTGAAAAAAGACTCAAGACACTTTAATGTTTCTTGTTGTCATTACCTTTTCCATTTTGCTTTGTTTTCTCTAAAGTCTGTTATTATATTATATCATCTTTTGTGCTATTACTTATGGATTTTTTTTTTGTTTTTTTTGTTTTGGGGGGAATTTTATTTAGAACACAAATCAGGTGATTTCTAAAATGTATGCATTTTTCTGAAATATATCTTCATTGTGAATAAATTGTTGCATTTAATGCTTTTTTCCTTCTGTTATGATTTGTGTGATATTAATTTTGGGTCATCTGACTTATCTCAGTTTGCATTTGCCTGATGTATCTGTACTCGTTTTTTGTCTTTTGTTGTTTGTGTGTTGCTTTGTTTAGTTCTGAATCCAGCACTCTCTATACAATTGGATTGCATTTCTTTTGACAAATGAAAAGAGGTTATAGTCTGTGCCTATTTATTGTACCAACCCATGTTTGATTTTATTCTTTCTTATTTTCTTTCTTTCCCTATTTTGTGTTTTGTAAACTGTTATATGACATCCTGATTCTAGAGGATACTTTATGTTTGAAAAATTCTGTTTAAATTTATATTTCTCTAATGATTTGCATAGTAAATGGCAGTATTTATTGTTTCCCTCTATGAAAAACTGACTTTTTTTTCTTTTTTCTTTCTTTCTTTTTTTTGTTGAGATGGGGTCTCACTGTGTTGTCCAGGCTGTCTTGAATGCCTGGCCTAACGTGGTCCTCCCATTTTAGTCTCCAGAGTAGCTGGGAATATAGGCACACATATCATTGTGCCCTGCTAAGCCAGACTTTTTGAATGTTTCCACTTCATCTCATCTTGCCTGAAAATCTTCCATGATTTTCCAATTTATATTCTATGATTTTAAACACAGATAATTATTGTAAAATCATTGTGTATTGTTATGTAACTCTTATGCTTTCCTTTGCAAAACTGTTTTATATTTGTAGTCTAGTTTTCATTCCGTATTTCATTGGTTTTTATGTTCTCCCACCATTTCTGTAATACCACAATGCTCCCATTCTTGAATTCTATATTTTCATATATTATTTGACTATTGGTTTAGGTTTTGGTGGTTTTTAAAAGCAATAGCTCATAGATGGTACCATTTTAATTTTTAATGCTACCACATTTTAATTTTTCTTGTTATTTTCCTTATCGTGTCAGTTTCTCCTTTGTTCTTTAAAGTCTGTTATCGTATTATACTGGTATTTATGGGGCTTCTTTGTTTGCTTTGTGGGGGCAGTTTATTTAGAACACAAATCAGGTGATTTCTAAAATGTACTCATTTCCTACAATAAACACTTTTTAAGTTTACTGTTCCTCGAGATGTGGAAAGTCCTGAACTCTTTTTCCTATATAGTTGAATATTTTTATGGGTCCCATATTTAGCTGACTCCTTGAATGAAGAAATATTTATTCAATACTGGTGTTTTCCATAAATCAGGTGAATGGATTTTTTTGAAAAAATTATCTTACTCCCACCTAGTTGTTAGAATTCTTTCAAATAATAAGATAAGGGCTGGCAAATGTTGTAGTTCCTCCCTTGCTAGAAAGAGTGAATTAAAATCTGAGATTCCCCAAAGCTCTGATCTGTTACTTCTTTATGTGTCTGCTCCTTCCTATCTGTCTGTAGTCCTCAGAAGTGAGAACATTGGTGCTTATCCCTTCTTCTCTAGCCGTAGTCCATTATTGATATCATAATTCCAAAACAAAGGTAGAAAGATGTTGTTGGGGGTGGATGATGGGGTGGCTGAAATCTGACTTACCCTAGATAACACCTGTCTTGTGGAGAGAAACATGTTTTCAGTTTTCTAGTTAGTGTAGAGCTTCTATCACTGAACTGGGCAGTAGATAGTGGGGGAAAATTAGTTTCATCTTTAGTAATAAATTTCTTCTTCTTCTTTTTTTTTTTTTTTTGACAGAGTCTTGCTCTATACCTCAGGCTGGAGTGCAGTGGTGTGATCATGACTCACTGCAGCCTAAACCTCCCCAGGCTCAGATAATCCTCCCACCTCAGCCTCCCGAGTAGCTGGGACTACAGCTGCATGCCACCATGCCTGGCTACATTTTTGTTTGTTTGTTTGTTTGTTTGTTTGTTTGTAGAGACATAGTTTTGCCATGTTGTGCAGGCTGATCTTGAACTCCTGGGCTCAAGGTGTCCTTCTGCCTTGGCCTCCCTAGGTGCTGGGATTACAGATGTAAACCACTGTGTCTGGCCAAATTCATTCATTCATTCTTGAATATGAAAATATTTCTGGAAGTGACAGGATGCAATTTCATCCTTGCTCCACATGTCTTACTAATGTGGAATTTTTCTAAAAGTCTCATGATAATTTTATTTTCAGCTAAGTTTCTTTTGTTTTATGAAGTTTTTTATTTTTAAAAATCTTGTTTTCATTGTTACTTTGATCAGAAAATGGAAGATTCTCACTAATGAACTTCTATTGAAATTTCAGCTTAAACTGGAAGTCTGAAATCCTCATTTCATACTAACATTATTAATAGCAGAATCTGAGAATACTTACCACATTATTTCCTAATCTTCAGGGATAAGTTCAGTGTCAGACTCTTTGTTTATCAATTCAACAGCCATTCCCAATCTTTCCCCCACACTCCCCAGCAGGTAGAATTGACCAAGCTGGCCAATGAGATATTAAACAACAGGCATTTGGAGTTTCTGGCAAAGATTTTCCTCCTAATAAAATGAAGGAAATATAGAGTGGGATTTCTGACCTCATTACCTCCTTTTCTATATTTAATTTTTTATGGTGAACAAACTTCATTTTCTAGAATAGTTTTAGTATTACAGAAAAATCGAGCACATAGTACAAAGAACTCCACATACCCATCCCACCCCAAGCCTGTCCCTTGTCATCCCTTTATCATTAACGTCTTCCATTAACCTGGTACATTTGTTAAGATTGATGTGCTAATATTGATCCATCATTATGAAGGTCCAAAGTTTACATTAGGATGCATGTTGTACATTCTATGGGATTTGACAAATGCATAATGTCATGTATTCACTATTTTGATATCATACAGAATAGGTTCACTGTTCTAAAATCCTGTGTGCTCCACCTACTCATCTCCTCTCGCTCCTCCTGAACCCCTGACCACACTGATCCTTTTACTGCCTCCATAGTTTTGCTTTTTTTCTTTTTGGAATGTCATATAGTTGGAATTACACAGTATATGACCTTTGCAGATGGTCCTTTTTTCACGTAAAAATATGTATTTAAGATTCCTCCACGTCTTTCTGTGGCTTGGTAGCTCATTTCTTCATTTCTTTTTTGGTAGCACACTTTTTTATCCATTGCATGGGTATACCATAGTTTGTTTATTCAGTGACCTGTTGAAGGACATCTTGGTTGCTTCCAGCTTTAGGCAATGGTAAATTACGTGGTTATAACATTCACGTGCAGTATTGATGTTCTATTGCGAGAAGGCAGTGCATGGAACCAAGGTAGCCATCTTTTTACCATGGGGTGAATATCTGAGGATGAAAGTGAATTTGCAAAGGATGTAGAGTGGAAGAAAAAGAAGAACTACATCCTTGAGGATATGTGTGAACCAGTGGGCCAATCCTAGGATTCCTTGTCGGGTAAGCAATAAGTGTCTCCATAAATTAGACCACCATTAGTCAGATTTTCTGTGAGCTGCAACAGAAATTATCCTAACCCAAGAAAGGGCTACTCTATGCCATAATTTATCCAGTTAGCATATTTTATTTTCTAGAGCATATTTTAATTTATCTTTTAAGGCAAAAGAGGACTTTACTATTATGTATTTTTAAGCAAAAGTTTTTCTGACGTTTTTATGTAACATGAGTCACATCCAAGTATTTTACTCTAAATTGTAATAGATGGTAACTCATGTGCAGTAAATATTAAATTGCAATGACTAACACAAGAGATTCACATTCCAATACTCACATTAGTTCTCAAGAATGTTGGTTTTTAATATGGCTGGATGGCTTTGCCTTTTCTTCACTTTAAGCTCTGTCTCCTTATCCTATGCCTCATGAAAGGAGGGTGATTATCTTACTCATCTTCACAAATTAGAGGCTTTCAAGCAGTCAGTGAATCCCCTTGGAAATATTGAGGCACACTAAATTCATTAAAAGTAGCCATCCAGAAGGCTAAAGGAGACAGCCTTTGGTGATTAAGAAGGAAAATCAGACTTGTGACTGCCGCCTGATTAGCAATCTAATTTTAAAAGCATCGACATTCTTCATAAAACAACATCAACATTCTTCAAACAGTTATCTCAACACTAATCTCCACTCTGAACAGCCTGAGTCTGTTACGATCACAGCTTTGTTAGCCAGTCTTTGTTGCCTCCAATTCACATCCATTTATCAGAGCCGAAGCACTCAGTTTGCCCCAATACAGACTCTCGACCAAATCTTCACATTAATGATCACCTTCTAGATCAACACATGCCAAGCTGTTCTCTTTTTCTCTTACCAGGCTTTCAGACTTCAAGATCTTTGCATCCCCTAAATCTCCTCTTCCTAAGGTTAAATGTCCCTTGTTTCTTTAATTGCTCTTCATGAGACATCATTTCTAGATCCTTGATTATCTGGGTCTCTCCTCATGGGGTACAATTTCTCCTGTCAATATCCTTCACTATCCTTCAATATCGTTCACTGTGGTACTTGTGACCCCACATGGTAGTGTCTTTGGCTGGGCTCTCCCAGAAGCGACCCTCGGAAGAAGATTAAAATGGGTGTTTGGAAGGTGGTCCCAGTAATCTTGAGTAGGAAATGAGGAAGTAAAGCAAGGAAGGGGAGGACGCTAGTACAGGCTGTTTTACTGAGCATGTACTACTATGAGCAAAGGGGGCTGGGCCTTGTCATTCATGCTTTGGATCACTGGGACACTTTATAGAGCTCACTCTCAGAGTTGTCTCACCTATGGGTGAAGAAGCTGGGATATTTTTTCAGTCTCCCATTCATTATTAGTATTCTGTACAATCTAATAAGCACAAATGATCATGAACATTCATTGCCTTTTTAGTATAATCCAGGGTTCTTTTGTTTGTTTTTTATGCAGCTGAATCATATTCCGGAGTCCTCTTAAATACGTTATCGAATGAAAACCCCTGGATTTCCTCGTGGATAGCCAAATCTCTGCCAACTTGTATATGAGCAACTTATGTATTTATTATTTATGCATTTATTACTATGTATTATATATTAGATATATTATTTATTTATGCACTGCTGATCTCTCTGATTTGGTTAGTTGGGGTACAGGACTCCAACATGTTATGATCACTCTTCTGCCTGCCATTTATTTCCCTGCTTCAACTTTCTGTTTCTTTGATTTTCTTCGGTATGAGGCAGGCATTCCCTGTTCTAACACCTTTTCCTGGCCGGTCACCTCTCAGGTCACCTCTCAGGTCTCAGCCCTGCTATGGGTCAAATAGTCAACAGAGAAGCCTCACATATTAGAAAAATGAAGTTACAGACAATACCCAGGAAAGCCATTTAGCTATTTTGTCTTCCAGTTGAAGAACTCCAGGAAACTAGATTTTTCTGTATGAATGCTCATGACCAAATCTAGATTTTCTATGCAAAGTAATTAAATTAGTATATGTGGCAGGGTTGCAAATTTACTCACACTGTATTTAGATGTGTACAGAAATTCTAACTTCTTTATTTTCTGTGATGTATCTGGTTTTTCTCAGAATTTCCTCACCATGTTGGAAGTAAGAGGAAAAAATTAAATTTGCCAGTGTTTAGTATCATAGTTGTTTCCAATGTAAGTTGGGTTTCCAATGATTCAGTCTTTTCGGAGGAAATGCTTGATCTTTCCGATCGTTTTTCTCTTTCTCCATGCTTCTCTCTTCCCTGATTAATGCCTCTGGGTGTGGGGAGGGCTGTGTGGAGATGGGGCCCAGGCTGGAGGGAGTGCAGCCCTACTTCAGGACTGAAGACTGTTGACTCTGTGGCTGTTGCTACTTCTAGGATCTACGGTCTGGACCATGGGCTTCTGATGGCAAACACCTGCACACGTCTGCCTCTGCCTTGGTTCTAGGCCTCTGTCTGTCCACCAGCCTTTTCACCATGTCTGTATCCCCACAGTGGGCCACATGGAGCCTCAGAATTTTTGCTTTCTCTAAGCAGCCACGAAGCCTCATAAATCCAGTATTAGGGTAATCTACCCAGTCACCTTCCTTCAGCAAGGTTGTCCTCCAGATGCTAACATGCAGCTGGTGGCAGCTTCTACAACAATGTCTTTAGGTTATGGCCTGGGTCTCCTAACATTCTTGAATTTGTCTACACCAGTCTAGATATTTCTACTGTTGCCCCTATTGGAGGTTTTATTGTATGAAGGGGGAAGCAAGAGCATACACATCTGTCTTTCTTTCCTTTGTAGATGAGACAGTTAGTGCTCACCAAACATTCCATTCCACTCTCTTGCAGGCTCTAGGTGCCTATTTGGGGTCAATTATCACCTCCAGGTTGATACAACTAAGAGCCATGAAAGAGCAAGAAACAAACTTTTGTTATGATGAACTCATGAGATGTCGAAGTGTGTTACTGCTGCATAGAGGTAATTGCTCCACATAAAACACTCTTTCCCAGTCTGCTAAAGCAAGAGGGTTAGATTTCCCATTTTATCTTCCTGTCTCTAAAGGAAATTCTCTGGTTTGTATCCTCTGTTCTAGGAGGTGAGGTGCATTAAAGCTTTATTGCTGAGCCTTTATGGTGTAAGATTCAGACCCACTGGGACAGGTTGGTTGGATTTTGAACTAGGATTCACCCCCACGACACATACTTTCATACATGATTACATATGTTTTTATGTGGCTTTCTGAACAGACACAAGGAGCTATACTGAGTCCAAATGCTGGAAATCTTCATGTTAATGGAATCATCAACAGGACAAAAGGTGATCATATCCCTTGCAAAAACATGCAAGGAGTGTGTTATGGGCTTTGGGTTCCTCTAAAGCTGCTGAAGTTCTACACCCAGCACCTGTGAATGTGACCTTATTTGGAGACAGTCTTTGCAGATGATTAAATTAATTAAGATGAGGTCACTAGGGTGGCCCCTGGTCTGATACGACTGTGTCATTATGAAAAAGGAACATTTGGACACGGAGACAAACACAACATAGATATAAAATGATGTATTCACACAGAAAGAGCATCATGTGGAGATGGAGGATTGGAGTGATGCGGCTACAAGCCAAGGAATGCCAGGAGCTGCCTCAAGCCAGGAGAGAGGCCTGGAACAGCTCCTCTCTCACAGGCCTCAGAGGAAACCAGCTCTGCCAGCACCTTAACTTTGGGCTTCTAGACTCCAGAGCTGTGAGGCAATATGTTTCTTTTGTTTAAGTTACCCAATTTGTGATATTGTATTATAGCCGCCCTGTAATGAGTGCAGGATGATCCACACCAATTCAAGGTAATGGTTACTCCAGGGACAGAGGTGAAAAACGGATGGATCAAGAGAGGGGCTGCAGAAATCTGTAACAATTCTTCTCTAGGGGAAAACAAGATCTGCACAGATACGGTAAAGTATTAAATGTGTTTGATCTGGTTGGTGTGTACATGGGTGTCATCTTATCTAATGTATTTTACCATCTATTTGGAATACAGCAAAAGCCCACAACAAGTGGGATATAAGTTGTTGGGCTATGATTTGCAGTCCTGCACAGCAGGCAGGCTCTGCCTGCCTTGCATTATTAACCTTACATTCCATGACCTTTCTTTCTTCTTTTTTGTTTTAGACAGAGTCTCGCTCTGTTGCCAGGGTGGAGTGCAGTGGTGCAATCTTGGCTCACTGCAACCTCTACCTCCTGGGTTCAATTCTCCTGCCTCAGCTTCCCAAGTAGCTGGGACTACAGGCACGTGCCACAACGCCCAGCTACTTTTTTTTTTTTTTTGTATTTTTAGTAGAGACAGGGTTTCACCAAGTTGGCCAGGATGATCTCGATCTCTTGACCTCATAATTCTCCCGCCTCGGCCTCCCGAGGTTCTGGGATTACAGGCATGAGCCACAGTGCCTGGCCGACCCTGCCTTTTTTATACATTTGAATTTTCTGAACTCACCAGAAATTATAGAGTTATTCATAATATTCATCACCATTCACACGTTAACATGTGAAAAATGTGATTATACTTTCAGTTGCAAAACCATGAACAGCAGTGGTGATAGAAGCAGCCTCTAATGCTACATGGGAAGATGGAGGCCAATAACAAGGGCATTTTTATTACCACTGAACTGGACGGCTTCCAATGGAGGTGGTAGGAGACTCTCCCCTTGTGGACTTGAAGCTTCTTAGAGCCTGCAGGGAATGCTGGGAGCTGCACTAGCTTGACAATGGATGGGCCATTTTCTCAGCCTCGACCAAGTGGGAGTTCAGGCAAGTCACCAGCCATAACACCATCTTTTACTCAGAACCCAGAATTGTGTAATAACCCTGGCATTTAAAAAAAAAGTAGCTCTGAGACTGTCAAAAACTATACTTAGTACTTGTTGGAAGTTGGTTTTTAATTTTTAAGACACACAATAGCTCTTAACAAGTATGTGCTTTGACCCTGGCAAAGAAACTTCTCTGGGTCTCAGTTTCTCCATCTGTATATTTGGGATAATAAGACTATCTTTTAGGGCTCCTGAGAAGTTCAAATGCATTAATTATTTATATAATGTGTAGCACAGAGTTGTATAAACATTTACAATTATTCCAGGTTTAAGAAACATTTTGACACTTTGAAAGTACTTTCTTCTTATATGTTAATTTGAGTTGCAGAAGCCCTGTATTATAGAGAGGGATTATTAAAATCACCACCATCTCTTTTCTTAAAAGAGAAAATGAAGTTCAAAACCCTTCTATAGCTTGTTTCTGGTCATACAGAGAGCAACTAGAAGAGCCAGGTCTGGGCCTTAGCTTACTGTCATACCCCACAGACAATTCACACACTACTGAACAAGAATGGAAAAGTGTCCAGGCATGGTGGCTCACACCTGTAATCCCAGCATTTTGGGACGCCAACGTGGGTGGAACACTTGAGCTCAGGGGTTCAAGACCAACACGGGCAAAATGGCGAAATCCCATCTCTACAAAAAATACAAAAATTAGCCAGGCTTGATGGTGCGTACCTGTAGTCCCACCTGAGGTGGAAGGCTGAGGAGGGAAGATAACTTGAGCCTGGGAGAAAAAAGTTGCAGTGAGCTGAGATTGTGTCACTGCACTCCAGCCTGGGCAACAGAGCAAGCCTCTGTCTCAAAGAAACAAACAACAAACACCTAAACAAAAAGCCTCCAAACAAACAAACAAAAAGAAAGAGAGAGAAAGAATGGAAAACATTGAAACATTTTGTCCTATCTTTTCATGGCCTTGAATTATGATTTTGGAGATAACTTACGTGATAATTTTAGAAACGCTTTTCATTTGTTTCTGATTGATTCCCAATCACAATGTATCGCAAAATTAGCATAAGATGTCTGACCCTTCCACTCTTCTGTTGAGTGGTTAATATCCCGTTGGGAAATATACACAACAGGAAACCTGCAGCAACTCCCTTTACCACGAGCTGTCGGTAGCCACGTCGGCAAGAGTCATCCCTCTATTGCCTATGCTGTGGCTTTTGCTTAAACAATGCATTTGCATCCGAGGCTTAGAGGGAGGCACATATTCAGAATCCCTGCCTTGCGTCCTTAACTCTGAAAAAGTCTTAGTGATGAGTTCTACACCTTCCTCCCAGCAAAGGTAACTCTGATCTGCCTTAAGAGGAGTCATGCACTGTTACTATTACAAGGCCAACTTTCACAGAGCTAAATAGTCTCAACAAATGTCCAGATGTTCAGATAAAAAAGAAAGAAAAAAATCACTGCAGCAGGCATAGTTGAAGGCCACATAAATAGTAGTAAAGCTGCTAAACCTATTTGCATTTCACACCCAATAATTTCAGGCTCTCTCTGCCTTAAATTAGAGAGTGTGATTGTTCAGCTCAGCCATTTCCTAAGCGCCATGGGTGTGAACAGTGAAAAAATACAGATAACAGATTGTCTCTGTACAGGGATGAGCACAGTCATTTTTGTATCTTGCTTTTCCTCTTCTCTTCTCATTAACTAAACACTCAAGGTCTCCGGGCACGGTCTCTGTTCTGTTCATCCCGAAGCTGGCCTGTCGAGCAGGGGTGGGGGACTGAACTTTCCATCCTCTAATGTCAGATGTCGCATTTTCAGAACATAACTTGTAAAGTTTCCCAAAGGAATGTGGTTCAGGGTGCCCTTTGGTTCAAGCCATGAGCTCACTGTCTTGCAAGAGCAGTAAATTATTTTGTGCTGCAGAGGAATTGTATGAGTTTTGAATGGTAGGCTCATAAAGTCATGATTTATAATTAAATTAGACCTCAGGAAAATGTCCCAAGTTATATCTATTTGGCTTTCTCCAGCTTTTTTGAAGGTCCTACAAACAGACTGAATGGAAATTTCGCTTAAGAAATTGTTGTCATAAAATTTTATGGGACCATCTCAGTGGTTAGGGGACTGTTAAACAACCCTGCAGGGGGAAAAACAAACACAATTAGACACACTAGCTACTCTGTTTGGAGGGTGAAAACCAAAGTCATGCTGGAAATGCCACATCCACAGAAGCACGGCGTTTGGCCTGAGCTGGATTTTCTGATGTAGATTTTCATTAAAAATCTGTTGGGTTCTAACTTTCTATTTTATTATTTTCTTTCTTCTCTTTTTCCTTACTTCCTCATTTTTTTTAAATAAAAAAATTGTTTTGTTTCTGTCTCCCTCTTAATATTTTCATTTTTATTTGTTATGAAATGAACATAAAATGTAGTATTACCACCATTTTTAAGTGTACAGTTCAGTAGCATTAAATACATTCACATTCTCACGCAACCATGACCACCATCCGTATCCAGAAGTCTTTTCATCTTGCAGACTGAAACTCGTATCCATTAAATAACAACTCCCAAAGTCATTAAATAACATCTCCCACCCCTTATCTTCTGGCAGCCACCATTCTACTTTCTATCTCTTTGAGTCTGACCCTCTGTAGGTATCTCATGTAAGTATTAGGTTGGTGCAAAAGTAATACCGGTTTCTGCCATCTAAAATTCATGGTAGAAACCACAATTATGTTTGCACCAGCCTAATAGAATCATACAGTATTTGTCTTTCTGTGACTGTTTTATCTCACTTACCATAATATCTTTTGGTTCATCCATGTTTTAGCACATGTCAGAATTTCCTTCCAAAGCTGAATAATATCCTCTTGAAAATATGCATCACATTTTTGTTACCTATTCATCCATTAGACACTTGGATTATTTTTCTTTTTACTAATTAGTAGTGCCTTTAGTCTTGGGATGTTTTCAGCAAGGCTGCAACTTACAGTTGTGCAGATTGTGGATGCATGAGTTTGTTGCCATTGTAGGTGATCCTGGGTTTGAGTGAACTAAGAAAGCTCCATTTCCTTTGCTCTTCATGGCCTCTTCTTTTGTGCTTCTTACAGAACATGATAAGAACATCAGGGAAATATGGGATAAAGAGTTTGTAGAACAAAGCCATAAGCTACAAGCCACATTGGAATTTCAGGCAAAGAAACTTTATTATGCAGACAACAAATATTCCATAATGTAGTCTACACTAGGTAAATACAAATAGAGATGAAGCATCTTTGTATGGTACACACTTCAATTATCACTCTGTCTTCCCTGTGTACAAATGGAATACACTGGCTTTTTCTTTATCTTACTGATATTGACCCATTATTACTCAGCCTCCTGTTGTAGCAATTGTCGCTATCCTCCTCTTGAAGCTTACATTTGCCTGGGCGGACTTTTCCCTATCTTCTCTCTAATTGCTAAAGCTCTTATATTCCTTGTTGAGCAGGTGGTCAACTTAGGTGACAAATTCTCGCTTCTCGCCCAATCCCTTGAAAATACTGACAGCAACTGATATCTATCACGTGACTTACTGTATCTGTCAGGAATTCTGCTAGATGCTCAACGTACATTAGGTCATTTAATCATAACAATGCCTTACTCTAACTATTATTATTGTTCCTGTTGTGTAGACAAAAGCCCAAGACTCAGTAATAGTCTATGACTTGTCCAAGGTCACAGCGCCAGGAAGGGATGGACCTGGGTTCAATGACAGGTTGAGGCTCTATGACTTCAAGTCTTCTACTCTTTAATTAAAGTCACTGCCTTAGAAAACTTTGTCATATCAGAAGGGGAGCTGAGCTCAAACACTCTTTTGTGTTAGCAAATGTACTTATGATTTAATATAGTTATTTGGGGGTATTATTTTGTCTATCTGACTTTTTTAACTTGTATATTTCATTTAAATTTCTTTTAATTTTTTATTCTGAACACTTACCATTTACCACATTCTATTTTTCCCATCACCACCATTAACAAAACTATGAAAGCTAGGTGTATAGTTAGATTTTTTACTGTAAACAACAGAACTCAACTCAAACTGCTTAAGAAATACAGATCTTTAGCACCTCACATTTCAGTAAGTCTGCAGGATGATGGAGTGGTTGATGTTGTACTCATTGATACCAAATTTGAAATATTCCAGGAGGTAAGGGTCTGGCACCCTTGATGATGGCTTCCTGTCCCAGCTAGGAGCAAGATGGCTGTTTAGAAAGCCCTAGGCATCGCATCTGGATGCACAATACTCAGAGAGGAGGGGTCTTGTCCTCTCATGACTCCTTGGGAGTGGGAGAGCATTTTCCAGGCACATTCCAGCCAACTTTTCATCTTTTTTCACTGGCTAGAATGGAGTCAAGTGCCTATTCTAAAACCTGTACCTGAAAAAAGTGAAATAGGGCTCGCGCCTGTAATCCTAGCACTTTGGGAGGCTGAGGCAGACAGACCACGAGGTCAGGAGATCAAGACCATCCTGGCCAACACGGTGAAACCCCATCTCTACTAAAAATTTTTAAAAAATTAGCTGGGCATGGTGGCACACACCTATAGTCCCAGCTACTTGGGAGGCTGAGGCGGGAGGTGGAAGTTGCAGTGAATAGAGATGACACCACTGCACTGCAGCCTGGGCGACAGAGTGAGACTCTGTCTCAAAAAAAAAAAAAATGAAATAGAATGACCAGAATTAGGCAGTCATTTAGGGGTGAACCTGATGGCAGGGAATTCAGTGATGACTATATATATATATATATATATATATATATATAACATGTGAGAAAACATACGAATATGTTGTTATTACCTGATAAAGTAGATAGCATAATATAGGTATTCTGTCTGGTACTTCTCTTATAATTAAACAAATCCCTCTACTGGAGCTAAAGTCATTCTATAGTGGTAGCCTTGAGGCCAGACCCTCATAGGTTGTGCAGTGTGTATGTGTGTGTGTGTGTGTGTGTGGTATGTAGAGAGGAAAGGGTAGGTGAATAACATAAGAGAAGAAGCATTTCAGGGCAAGGGGCTGGCACAAGAAAAGGCAGAGAGCTGGGAAAGAATAGGATGTGCTTCTGGGAGGTGACTTGGTTATGATTGGGTCACGATTCCCTGGTCACAATTCCCTGGCAAGCAGGGCATTTGGAAGAGTGAATGTGGAAGGACTGTAGGAGCCCTTCAGAGTCAGGTAGGTCTGAAGAATTGGCCTCTCCAGTCAATTTATATACATAAAAGATGTGTACAAAGACAAAAGGAAAACCTGAAGCAAACAGGACACAATAAAGGGCAGTGCTCACCGTAAGTCTACTCCTACGCATGATAAAGTTTTAAAAATCCAAGTCCCACTTTGTTTCTATCTAGGTTACCGTACCTAAGTTCTTCCTCCATAAGACTGTGCAAGGCCCACTGGTGATAGTGATCAAGGATGGGATAGTACAATGCCCTGTTCTCTCCCCTACACCTCTTCTTCCTTCCCTCCCTCCCTCCCTCCCTCCTTCCTTCCCTTTCTTTTTCTTTTTCTTTTCTTCCTCCCTCTCCTCCCCTCTCCTCCTCTTTTCTTTTCTCTCTCTTTCTTCCATTGTCTTTTCTTTACTCAAGGACACTCTGTTTCTGAAGGTCTCCATACAGAGCCTTGCCACTGCAGGCACCTGGTGACGGCTTGCTAAACTAAATCGAAGTCTTCATTTTATCTTCTCTTTTCTTCCTCTTCTTTTCTTTTAGGGTAACGAGTCCCTCCATTTTAGGTGATTCTCTACTCTGCCTAACCTTAAGTTTTTCTAAGGTACCAGGGAAATTTGTTCATCCAGTTGTGGGTTCTCAGGGACAAAGATGTTTGTGTTCCCTGTGTTCAGCATCTCAGCTGTTTGATAGAATGTGTTTCTGAAATATCGGTTCTTCTGCTAGAGTAGATGCTTAAAGCAGGATCCAAGGGCCCTGGGGACCCATGTTTGAGCTTCAAGACCTGCTATCTCCAGGTAGATAGCGTGAGGATTGAATTAGAGGGCACCCGACTGGTGTCCTGGGGAACTGCTTGGTCAATGTGAGATAAAAACCCACACACGTTTTGGTGATCAGAGGTGACCTGCGTGTGAGAGTAGAGTAGGGAAAGTACTTTGGTTTTTCTCTTTGCAATTGTCACGTGGTCTCAGGAATCTCTACCCATGGACTCAGATGCCCCATTCCCTCAGGGTGAGGGCAGACGTGGTCAAGACAGTTTCTAAATGCTCATAAAAATTAGTAGTAATGACGTGGTACTGGAAGCTGAGGCTTTCTTCAGCAAGAGATGGGCTTTTTAAGGGAATACTTCTTGAGTCCAAAGAGACTCAGGATCTGGTAAACTCGGAGGAGCGACTTTCCTCCATAATGTACCATGACGTGAGAGAACTTTTCCAGACCCAAAGCAGATACAGGCTAGTAACTGGCCATAGGAGAAAGACTAGAGAGGATAAGATAGACTCTGTTTGCAGTTAGATGCCGGTAGGTACCTGAAAAGGAATCACATATAAACTTCTTCACTGAGTCGAGTCTCAAAGGAGACCAGAGAATTCTCAGATAATTTGAGGAAGACACAAGCAACCTGTCTGTTACCTATCAGGTAGAGAGTCCAAGAAAGCCAGGAGCCTTCTATTGGGTCTCCCTTTTCCAGCTTATGAGGCAGAGTCTCAAAAAATAGAACGAATGGACTGACATGGCTTAGAGAGGAAGGGGGCACCCAGCGTCACTTCCCTCCTTAGTCTCCCATGACCTCAGAGTGGTGGTGCAAGAGTGGGTGTGGGTTACCTCCACCTCCAGGGTGGGTGTGGTAGGGAGTGTGGACAGGTTGGGAGACCCAGATAAAAAAGCTCATTTGCTACCAGAGAGAGGTGGGAACACTTGAGCAGTGCTTGTTACTGAACCAGACTTGCTTTGCCTATCGCACAGAATGTCAATCACTGAGATGATGAGTTTTGCAGAAAGGGTTTATTCACAAGGCAGCCAAGTGAAGAGACTGGAGAACGGTTCTCAAATCTATCTCTCTGAAGTAGGGGGTTTTAGGGATATTTGTTGGCTGGAGGAGCAAGGTGGTATGAGGCGTAGGGAAAGGTGACTGGGGATGATGAAAAGTGAGGCAATCGGAGATCTTCACAAGCATAGTCAAGCTTCATGGCTCTTTATAGGATGCAGGTTCATAAGATAGCTTGGTTAGCATGATCTGAAGGTGTCGTTTTGGGCCCTCTGATCTCAAATGGTTACCCATCAGACACTCATGCAGGTTTATTTGAAGGGTTGGTGGTCTCATTTGGCTTGAAGTGGATAAGAACTGACTCTAAGTTCCTGAAAACCAACTTAGGCAACTGTCACCATGGTGAAGCATACATCAGAGATGTTGTCTATGAGGAAGCTCGTGGGAGTTTAGATATATATTGTTTAGCTACATCACTTTTAGCTATATGGGTTTTAAAATCGACTAAAAGCAAGTGACCAAAAACAAGCGAGGCAAGTTAAGTTTGGCAGGTCCAATCAGATTAGCCCTAGGTTTCCCGGCTGTGGTCGGGGGAGAGCCACAGGCAAAGCCTGATGGGAGGAGTCCCATCATCATTGGATTCCCAGACACATAGGACAGGGACTGACTTGGTGTGCGACACCCCCGTGCACCAATACCTGACTCTGAATCACTGGCCATGAGAAGGGAAGGAAGGAAGGTGGCGGAAAGTTGTGGCAGCATTGGGGGTTTATGCAAAAGACACTGCCTTGACTCTAGAACCAACTGAGTTTATCTTAAATTGGAGAGTTTTTATTTTTCTACCATTATCAGAAGGGAGATTGGAGAGCTCTGTTATGTTCAATTATAGAGAAATTAAGAGTTATTTTTTCATTCTGCCCAAGTTCATGATCATGACATTTATACCCTCTACACATGGTCATGAGTCTGTAGGTGAAATTGGCAGATGGATGCTATTCCTCACTATTCCTCCGGACCAGCTGAGTCCTAGACCTCTAAATAGCTGTCATGAAGGGGCTCTTAGAGGCAGAGACATTTAATATCTGATCTTGTGTGTGTGCATGTATATGTGTACATGCATATGTGTAGTGTATGTGGATCTTATGTACATATGCATCTACATGTGTATGTATGTGTGTGTGTGTGGTGTGCACATGTGGTATGCACATCTGTGTGTGAGTACACGTGCATGTGTATATCACTATGTTGTCTTCAGTTTCATGTCAAGTATTTCACATATACCTACATTTTCTATCATCTTTGTCTCACTTTCACTTGAGGCAAATTACCAAAAGCTGATTGATCATTTGAAGATATGAATTGAAAGGTGCTAACAAAATGTTACTTCTCTGAATAATATTTTTGGCTACTTAAAGAAAGTAAAGTCTTTTAAAAGTGGAGGTGATAGTAGCCTTTTACTTCATATTTTCAGATTATATTGGAACAGGGTTTTTTTCATCTCTAAGTTCACAGGGCAGAGGGGTCTTGGCTTGGCTGGACATCTTTCAGGAGATGAGAAGATCAAAAAGTTGGTGAAGGGTACACATGGTTTGAGAATATGCAATATGAAGAATGTTGAAAAACCCACGTGATATAAAGAACAGTCTAAAGAAAGTAAGATTCGGAAGGGTTAAGAATACAATTTTCAAGTTTCTAAACGTGATTGGAGGGTGAATTAGACTTGATTTGTATATTATCAAATGAAAAAACTAGAAACAAAATGAGACAACTTTCTGCATAAAATAGGGCAGAGCTTTCCATAATTCAGTGACAAGTTAGACAATTTCAGGTGAATTGCATTCCTTAGGAGACAGAGTGAGTGGAACTTCGTCCTGGGATGCCATGGAGAGGCAACCAGTAGAAAAAGCCTTCACTGGGGCTCCTGTGGTTCCTGTCATCGCTGCAATTTTGTGATTTGATGAAATTTCCATACTGTGTAAACTAAAACAGGACCATGACCCACTTTTTCCCTCCTTTTACATCTTTTTCCTGGCCTGTTAACAAAGATTTAATGACCTACTAATGCTTGAAGCATTCTTGAAAAACCACTGTCGGATTAGCACTTGGTTTTAAAAAAATGAATTTCTTTCTTTGGTTTGTTGCCTTTCTCTACAAGTAAGATGCATGGTTGTGTTTCTCGCCCCACCTCGACTTCAGGACCTGGGCCTCGGTGAGATAAGATTTGCCTGGTTTTGTGTCCTGTATAAAATATGAACTCAGGTGAAGGTTGTGTACTTTGCGCATAGAAGAAAGACTGTTCCTCTAGCACTCTAACAATTGCCTCTCCCTCCCACTCTGAGTGGCACATGGGTCAGCTTGCGAGAGCTGTGGTTTCCAAGGTTCTCCTCCCATGTGATTAGATCTCCAGAGCGACCTCAAGCATAATAACCAGGAGAGGAAAATATAGAGGGAGTCTGTGGTTCTGATTTGCTACAACAAATTATTCTTAAATTCAGTCAACAACATGGGCATATTTCAGTGGTTCACAGATGGAAAGGAAAAAAAAAAAGAATTCTTATCTGGGTTTACGCAGTGGTGTTTGCTACATGATTTCCAGTTTTTGTAACTTCTGCAAAGACAGAAGCTGTAGCATGGAATGTCCGCCCCTTCTTTTCCGAACATCTAAATCCTGTTTATCCTGAAACACGACTGAGACACTTTCTTCAACCCCGAATCAGAGGATATCTCATCGTTCTCAGAATTTCCACAGCATGTTGTTTATGTGCCTGTTTAGCATAAATTTCATTATGCCTTGCTCTTTCCATCACTGTGTTCTCCCTAAGATTGCAAATTTCTCGCTGGCATCTTCATCTTTATATTCCTCCCATGATACTTGGTGTAATGCCTGTTAATTGGCAGGTGGTGGTTGTTTGTAGAGTGAGCAGATTAACGAATCTGTCATAACTCTTTTCCTCACCACGTTCTTAAACTGTGCAATAGCCCCCAAAGCAGGCAAAGACACTAAAGAGAGTGCATGAATTAAATACTTGGTGCTTCAGAATAATTTTTATTAAGTTAGCTTGAGAGGTATGAACTTCATTGTTAGACTGTCTTTGTTCTTAGAACTCCCCTCACCTCCCTACCCCCCGCCCACTAAAAGAGCCAATATCTGCTTTAAAATCAGCTTCGAAATGGAATGTCTGGATTTACATTACAAGCTCCTGGAGAACTAAAACTGTCTCATTTATTTTTTTTCCCCCGATGCACTTGGCTTCATCCCAGGCAATTGTGGGTCTTCTGTAAATATTTGATGAATTTCTAAAAATGTAAAGGAAGGTCAGAATTCATTTAAATGCATATTTTACCCCACATGATGCCAAAACATTAATGACAAAAGTTTGCACTTTTTGAAAATTAGCCTAGGTTCAACCTAGAGAATAAAAGGCACCAAACTGAAAAATAGTCAAACATTTTGGCTACTTCTAACTAGTAGGTTAGAATTATGGCGGAGGCAGTGACAAAGAAAAATAAACTGACAAAATGTGGTTGATTCTGTGGTCTTGTATAGACACAACTAAGTAGAATTGTACCAATGAATAATGAATGTAGGGTGATGGTCATCTACTGTTTAATGGTTTCCAAACTAACATTTAAATGGAAATGAGTGGCTTATACCAAAGTCCAAATAATACAGTTCTCGGTCAACATTACATACGAATGTTGATTTTGGATTGATGATGGCAGTGTATTAATAAGAAGCCCAAAAGATTATATTACTGTGGGTTGCTCAAATAGATTTACACAGAAAATCGTTTTGTCGAATAGTATGAGTAATTTTATATATGGATAGTGAGAAACACATTGTATTTGGCATCTAGAGACCTGGATCATTTTCCTGGCCCCGTAACCAACCGCCTCTTTCCTCTGAGAACCTTTAGCTTTGTCCATCTTTCTATTGTGGTGCTTGCAACTATGGTATAGTTATTTGTGTAAATATTTGTATTCTGTTACTTTTTCTAGGTTGGAGCTGTCTTGTTCATCTTTGAATGCCCAGTGCTTAGCAGAGTGTCCAGCAGTGTGGATACGATACCCATTACATATCCAGGGAATGCATTGAAACGAAGGAGTTGGATAAGATCATTAATTTCAGCTTCTAATATTTTGAAATCTCAAGAACAGAGAAATTCGACACACACACTCACATACACATATGCGGGTTAAATGATAGGCTCAAAGATTTTTTAGGGAGAAACCCTAGAAGGCATGTAGTCTAATCTTTCCCCATAGATAAAAAGTATAGCGAGTCAGTCTCTACACCTTCCAGATACAATAGAAACCATCAGACAGAAACTCCTGTAGTTTTCCCACATGAGACATATAATCTTGACCATCAGTAGCCATCTCATCCTTTCTATTCAGTAGCATGAGTTCAGGTACCTCTTCCTGTGTATTCCACACTCTCCCTCCCTATCTTACTTTCTCTTACATATTAAGATTCTCCTTCTCAACTTGGGCTATCCCAGTGATTTTGGTTTTTTGTTTTAAATATTCTTATATTTCTTGTAACACACACACACACACACACACACACGTTTTTTAGATCCCATAGTTCTATCTATCTCAGCCAAACTTCTTGAAAGAGTGGCTTGTATTCACTTTCTCTCTTTCCTCACCTTCTGCTCTCTCCGTACTCTTCAATCTGCCATTGGCCTCTTTCATGTCATCGTAGTAGCACTTGATAAACCTATGAATCATTTGTCACTGAAACTAACAGAATTCTGGTTGCTTCTTTTCAGGTTTATCTTCCTCAATGATATCTTTAAAATTGGGAATTACTTAAGGACCAATACACTGTCAAATTCCTTTCTCATTTCATACACTCACTATACTGTTTCAGACCCACCCACATTTTATATTTTCTCTTAAATATGACTCTTAGATTTATACTTCAGGCCCAGATCCCTCATATCTCATGCCCTTTTGGCTGCCTCAAAGGCATCAAGCCAAACATACCCCAAAACAATTCATTATACAGTATTTCTCCCTGTCACCAAAAATTTGTTGATTCTCTTTCAATATTTTCTATTTTTGTGAAGGGCTCTGACCTTTTATTCCTTTTATTTCCTTTTCTTTTCTTTTTTTTTTCTTTCTTTTTTTTTTTTAAATGAAGTCTCACTCCGTTGCCTAGGCTGGAGTGCAGTGGCATGATCTTGGCTCCCGGGTTCAAGCAATTTTCCTGCCTTAGCTTCCCAAGCAGCTGGGATTACAGGCATACACCACTATGCCTGGCTAACTTTTTGTATTTTTGATAGAGATAGGGTTTCACCATGTTGGCCAGCCGGGTCTCAAACTCCTAACCTCAAATGATCCACCCACCTTGGCTTCACAAAGTGCATATATTTTTATAAAATCGATATCAACTCACTCCCATAACAAGTTCTTCAACAAATCCTATTGAGTTTCATCTCTCTAATATCTTTAATCTGCTATGTCTCTTTATCTTCACTACCAATACCCTCATCTAATCTACTATACTCTATTTCCTGAACTACTTACTGCCTTCTAAATGGTCTCATCTTCTCTTGACTTCTTCCAATTCAATCTCCGAAGTTCGGACAGATAGATTGTATCAAAACCACTATCTGTTCCAACCTACTCATAAGTACTTCGATGATTTCCCATTACTCTTAAGATGAAGACGAAAATGCTTAACAAGGCCTTCTTAATCATATGTAGGCCAGATTCGACTTAATTCTCTGCTTCATTTCCCATAATTTTCCTTCTCATTCTTTGCATTATAGATAATTAACTTTCTTTTGATCCAATATACCTGCTCTCCTCCCTCCAACCACAATGCTTTATCATGCTGTGGTTGCAATTATTTAAAAACTAGGTCTCAAAAAAACCAAAACTAAGAAATCTTTCTCTACCCATCTCCTCCAAATTCTTATCTTGTAGAATTTGCAGAGTTGTATTCTCTTATGGTGTAAATACTCCTAACATGACACCAACTGGAGTGAAAAATTCCTGAAAATTCAATAATGTGCTATTGTGAGTAATTATGGAGATGGGTTGTGCACACAATGGTAACTATTTCCTCCACCTAGATTCTCTATTCTTGTTTCTTTAAAAATCCCCGCTTATTTCGAGCGTCCAACTACATCAACACTTCCTCAGGGAAGCCTTCCTTGATTTCCCTGACTAGGTTAAATCCTCCCACCAGATTTTCTTGGAGCCCATGCAGTGCCTGTGTAAGACACTTATTGCAGTGTACTTTTACATTTATTTGACAGATTTGATGAATGCCTGTCTCCATGAGTAGATTTTTATGCTTCACGAGTAAGACGAACATGTCTGCTTTTGGTCAACATTGAATCTCCAGGGCTCAACACATTATCTGGCATATAGTAAACACTCAATAAATATGCACAGAATGAATGGTCAAAAGGGATTTTTGACACAGAGAGCATCTTGATTTACTGATGTCTAGTTCCACGTACATCTAGAATGAAAATGTTTGCAGTGAGGTCACTAATTTACTCATAGTGCACTCAGATATGCTGGCTTACAAATTTAAACTTAAAATTTATCTACTTTTCCTCACAAACCTAAATTGGCTTGCTGGAAGGGGAAAAAGCATATTTGGGTTGAAGCTCATTCCTTGAGTTTGATTCGTAAATTATCTTTAGTGTAATTGGATTGTTTGTACCTCAAAGGATAAATTCTTGAGAGAATGGATACCCCATTCTCCATGATGTGCTTATTTCATACTGCATGCCTGTATCAAAATAATCTCATGTATCCCATAAATATATACACCTATTATGTACCCACAAAAATTTTCAAAATAATCGTCATAAATTATCTTTAATTAACTGCTTAGTTTTTGGATAAGTTATAGTTCTTCTGTTTTCCTTCTCCTTCCTTTCCTCCTTCCCTAGATGAAAAATCTGGGTGCCAGGTGAATGGGGTATGGTTTATGTGGTCTCTTGACAGTGTAGGTGAGTCCGGATCCTAGGGTTCACACAGAGCAGTTGTCTCTGGGCTATTAAAGTGGTTGGTTTGGTACCATTAAGTATGCCAGTGTCTGCAGGGTTAGTCAAGCTCATTGAATGTTTGGTCAATGCCACCAGACCTTTCTGTTGATCTTGGTGTGTTGCAGACTCTTCAAAGTCTGGCTACAGCCAAGCTCATGTGTTCCTGGCCCAAACTGTCTGCCTTTGGCATTGACCACACAGTCATTAAGCCCTTCTGTGACAGCCAGTTCTGGTAAATTTTTTGGCCAGACTTCCAGCTAATGAGGAGACATAATGAGATTGTAGGTCCCCTTCCTTGCTTCACGAGAACCAAGGGAAACTTGGAAGAGTTAATGCAAACTTTCCATATGCCTAACCATGCTGGGGAGATGAGGTTTGATCTGGGGTCTTAGATCTGGAGAGAAGAAATGTGGACCCATATGCAACAAACTGCAACACCTTCTTTGATGTTATTCTTCTCACACTCTACTGGTACTGCAAACCTGTTCTCCTCCCTCTTCCTGTCAGAAACTTCCCTTAAGTAAGACATCATGATGAAGTCCACCAGGAAAACCTCTTCATATGGAAGATGGGAAAAACAACAAAACACAAAAATCTTCTATCTCAAGAAAGCTGAATCTCAGTATTATCTTTGACTACAAAATTTTATTTTGAATGTCAGAAATAGAATATTAATTATTTTCATTCTTGATAAAAATGCTTAGGTCCCAACGCCACACCCCTACCAAGTAATAAATGTCTTTGAAGAAATTGCAAAAAAGGAAAGAACAGGGATATGTTTTGCAACCATGGTCCTCCTTATCCTTTGATAGGACAGCAGCAGAAGCAGTGTCATGGGATTGGCATGCCTTGAGTTTTCACAGATCCGATGTGATCTGGCCCAAGAAATAGAAAATGCTCTCCATGGCATCACAGCCACTGCCCATCAATCCATCCTGAGCATCCCATCAGTGCTTTTCAAAGTTTGTTTTTATCCTTCATTATCCAATTCTGCTCTATAAAGCTTCCCTGGCCCCATAGAGGATGAGACAGAACACAAAGCTTTCATAGCTCCCAGGACCCTCAGTAAGTCATTTCAAGACTTTTCCCACCTCATGCTGGAATGACTTCTGTATCCATTGAACATTTTGAACTTTTACCTCTTGGTGCTTTTCCCAAGATATTCTCCTCACTCGTAATGTTTCTGTCCAAATCTCATGCCAAGCTCACCACCTCCTGAAGCTTTTCTTCTGTGGTCCAGCCCAAGGACGACAGAACCCACAGAGACATGACCAGCTTTGCTATCTGCTCAACACTGAACAAGGCATTGATTGATTACCCACTGTGCCTCTAACTAATAGTTGGGTGACCTTGGGCAAATCCTTTTACCTCTCTAGGTGGATTCACTCATCAAGATTGAGAGTGACCAGGGAAGGTAAGGTGCCGACAGATATTTAGGTGACCTCTAAGAGTTTTAAAATGATGCATTTAGGACATATTCTATAACTAATAACCAAAAGATCATGCACTTTTTAAAGCATTGAAGTAGTGGCTAACATTCAAAAACTGGGAGATTTCTGTGTCCATTTGAAACAGATTTGTCAATATTGCGATGGTATCACCACATGGCAGCACTAGATTGGTGCTGAGTGATTTCCCACTCAGTGGAAATTGTGTTCTCTGGTGCCCTACATCCCTACTGCACTTTTGTTTTTTAAACTACTTGGCACATGTAGACACTGGGTTTCTAGCCTTGGCTTTGTGGGGTTCCTGGTGCCATTTCTTAAACTATGATTCTTATATTGTTGTTTCATGATTTATGGTTTAATGGTTTGTTTCCCCAGATACCTATAATTGTCTTGAGAGCAGTGCTGAACACCTTTGAGCTCTTTCTATATACGAGGCACTGTTATAAACACTTCACATGTATTAACTCATTTAACTGGAGTTCTTTATTCCTCATAGCAGCTAGGAAAATGTATTGCATGTAGTTGCTGCCAAATATACTTGGGGATTATTCCATGAACTTTCTGGCAAAACGTCAGACTGGAGTCAGCCTCCCTGTGTTCAAATTGTGTTCCACTTTCACTATACCTGTTTAACCTTGAGCAAATGGATAAACTTTGTTAACCCCAAGAAATACTATACTCTGTTTGTCTATCTATCTATCATCTATCTATTTATCTATCTATCATCTATCACTATCCTTTTTAGATGTAATTTTCATAAAATAAAATGTACCGTTCATTGAGTTTTAACAAACATTTAACAAATACAGCTATGCAATGACCACTTTAATCAATATACAGAACATCTCCATCACACATGAAGTCACTCATGTTCTTTTCCAATGAAAACCTACCTTCCTTCTGATTTCTATCACTGTAAATTAGTTTGAACTGTCCTAGAACTTTATATACATAGACTCATACCATCTGTAATATTTTTGAGGCTGGGTTCTTTCTCAACACGTTTTTTTCTTTTTTTGCAGTTGGTATCAGAAGTGAAGTGAATCATAATGCTTTTGTGATTCATCCATGTAGCAATGTATATCAGTGGCTCCTTCTTTTTTTATCACTGAGTAACATTCCTTTGTAGGACTATATCACAATTTTATTCACTTATATTTTGGTGGGCATTTGGGTTATTTCTACTTTTAAGTTACTATTAATAAACTTTATATCAGTATTTTTGTGCAAATTATTTTTGTAGACATTTTTCCCCTTAGTTTTCTCATCTGCTGAATGTGACCAAAAATAATATCTACCTCTCACCATCTTCTGAGGATTAAATAAAAACTTGCATATCAAACCATAACATGGGCCCCAGCAATTAATAAATTTTATCAATTAATTTTATCTATTATTGTTTTATAAAGATAATTAAAAGTTGACTTTGCTGTGTATCTAAAGTATTAACTCTTTCATTTGTCTATAAACAAAAAATAAAGCACACCGTTTCAGACCATTCTTTATTTGAGATGATTTTAACTACACAGATACTTACATTTGAATTATCTGGATAATGTCTGCAGCTTGAACTCAAAAGAATCCAATTTTGACTTAAACTGAAGTCACGCGAACACATGCAAAGTTGAAGGGCATGGAAAACTAGGACTTGTTTATAAGAAGAACTAATATTAGCCTCATATAAGGAGCTCACATAGTTTTCTGAACTTAAAATGAATCTTATGGGATAATGTTTTGATAAGTTGAGTAGAAGTGAATTAGGACCATGTGCAAGTGTACTTTCCACAAAAGGGACTTGAACGTTTACATATAATGAGAAAAAGATGCTTGGGGCAAACACATTTAAATCTTTGACAACTTGTAACAGTTGCATAAACATAAAGGCCATTACTGCTCAGTTTTTCCCCAATGACTAGAATGCCCTCTCTCACCTGTCACTTTGCTCACAGACACATGATAAAAACACACCTTTTGCATTGGCAGAAGAACTAAGCCTGACATATTTCACTGGTAGGTGACTTACCAGCCGTTTGCCTCTATCACTGCATCCATTTACATTCTTACTGAATGTCTAATGTTTCCCACCTGCCCTATATTTTGGCAGGGTCTCTAAGGCAGGCGGGCTAGCAGGTAATGGAGGCCACCAATCCTTCATCCTCTTGGGATGACTCTGTTGGAAGAAATTACAGAAACTAATGTTAGTCAATATTCTGTATGTCCATTTCCTTGTTCCTGACTGTTATCATTGCTGGAAATAATCCATTCTAAGTATACTTGGCTGAATGAGTTAAATGGGGTCTAATGAAAGTAAAAATGCTTTTATTAATTAATTCAAAAACTATTTGTTGTACAACTAACAGGAATGGTGCTATTCAGAATAATTCTTTGCCCTCTCAGACCTTTGCATTTAAAAGGGGAGCTAAGTCACATGTACATAAATACTATCGATAATCAAAACATAATAGGTGCAATAGTGTATAGAATTCCTCTTTATTTCTTCATCCTCATGGCCATAAAAGGTGAGTTATAAACCTCACCTAGAAGATGATCAGAAAAATTCATATTAACATTTTTGTACATTTTCTCAAGTTCCTCTGTTTTTGAAGTTTTACATATTTGAAATAAACTGTATCATGCCTGTTTTCACTGAATATTAATAATATTGTTGATGCAATTAAAAGTCTTTCAACATATAATTTGTAATGACTATACAGAATTTAGTCTTACGGATCTACTATATCTTCTTTAAACATTTTATTGTTGCTGGGTATTTAGGCTTGTTTCTTACATTTCATCATTATAAATAAACGTCTTCACAAATAGTGAATTTCTTACATTAGATTTTTAGTTTTATTTCTTGGGTATAGAATTAGGAGATTCAAAGTGTATGAATATAGGTCAAGGCTCTGGGTATATGTTACCAATTTGAATGTTTGCACCAATTTCCACTTCTGTAATTAGTACATAATGGATCCCACACCTTGTAGCAACTGCTATTAGAGTTGGAAAGTCTTGGCTAATACAATCACTATAGTGTGACCTTGCACTGTTTCTAGTTCTCTGATTACTAATGAAGTGTAACAGTTTTCATATGTTTATTAGTTATTTAACATAGGATGTTATCATTTAGAAGGTCATCAATTTAGGGGCACAGGGGAAGTTAGTAGTATGTATTAACATCCTATTATGATAGCAAAAATGTAGAAATAACCCAAATGTCCATCAAAAGATAAATGGATAAACCAAATGTGATATATTCATACAGCAGAATATTTTTCAGCTATAAAAAAATGAAATACTAATATATTGTAAGTGTGATGAACCTTGAAAACATTGTGTTAAGTGAAAGAAGCCAGGCAATCACAAAAGGTCCCATCTTGTATCATTCCATTTTATAAAATTGGCACAATATATAGATCCATAGAAACGGAAAGCAAACTAGTGGTTTCCAGGGTCTGGATGAAGGGAGGAAGGGGAGCCAATGCTAATAGGTACAGGGTTTCTTTATGGGTGATGAAAATATTCTGGAATTGGAGGAGCAGTGATGGTTGCACAACTTTGTGAACCACTCAACTGTACACTCTAAAAACGTGAATTTAATGGTATGTAAATTACATAAGAATCTGTTATGCCCAGGTATGATGCTGTTGTTGGGGGTATTTGATCAATAAGCTGGAACTTACATTTCGTGGAGAAGATAACTGGTTATTCAGGGGCACAGGGGAAGTTTAGCTAACCAGCTTGTGGTACTATTTTAAGAGCCAGACAATCTCTCCACACTAGCGCATGGGAGCACAGTTAGAGGCAGAAATGTCCTCTGTGGATTTTCCATGGTTTCTGTGTTTTGGGTTCTAACTTTGTCTCCTTCGGGAAATTGGACTTTTCAGTTTGTCTCCCTTGATTCAGTTAACCTAGAAGGTGATCAGATTTATATTTCATTGTGGGCTACATACTACATATGGAAAATTGTCATATCTGTGCCTCATTTTTTAACATTCACAGTGTGATATTAAACCCATTTCTCACCTAGGAAGCATCTCTTGGAGAACATCTTTGTGCTCCAACACCTAACTCAGTTACTAATATATAGTAGTTATTCCTTTAACAATTTTTAAACTTTACTCCAGAAACAAAGAATTCATCCATCACTTATGTTATTTTCCCAAGAGGTGTAAATAAACTCAGCCAAGTTGTTTATTTTATTTTGCTTCATTTTGTACAGGTTTATTGTTTGTAAATCATGCCTTGGTGGTAATTATGTTAAATGTGTTTCATGATCTGTTAAATGGAAAGGATTTAAGTGAGGGTGTGTATCTCAAGCAGCCAGTAACATAGCTGGAGTGAGAATTTGCAAGTTGATCCAGAGATCTAGTTTTAGCGCCCTGCCCCTCTCCTTTCCCTAACTCTTTAAGAAGTTGTACAACACTATGCAAGTTATTTCCTCTGGGATTCAGACATATTATCTGAAAAAGTTAGAACTTACCTGCATTTTCTACTTCACAGAATTTACTGCAAAGATTAGTTTAATAATGTGACATTTTGTAAAACAAAATGCATTCTACAAACTGGAATATCATCTTCATAGTCATTATCGTCATCATCATTATCATCTTCCTCATAAGTATTATTTCAGATGCAAACTTTATTTTTTCAAGAAGAGAATTAGAATAGAAAATTTGTCTTATTACTCAAAACCAATAAGAGGTAAGGTAATATTGGTCACCATCTTGGTTACGATTAAAGAAGAACGTCCCATTGAACTCATTTGCTTAAATTATACAATACAATATGTATGACAACAGAGTGGTGTTTATTTCTGGGTGGACTGATCGTTTGTTGGGCTGATTTATCTGAACATAACATAGCTAGGCTGTGCTTTAACCTCTAGGCAGCGCATATCTCATTACTTTGTAGTGTCCCTTGAAGGTTTTCGGGAAAGTGAGGTTGAGTTATGGTTGGACCTGGCAAGCAGTGTCATTTTCATTTGCTGTCAGTAAGTGCTGAAGAGTGAGGAGTCACAAGGGCACTATATTTTGCGTCATATGAGATTGCCCTGTGATAAATGATGACTGTACAGGGATAGGATACTAAACTAATCAGTCACTGGAAGATGATATTGATAAGCACCTATCACCCTCTGGCAGTGAAGCAGGGAAGGGGCTAAAGAAACCCGTGCTTTATAGCTGCTTTTCAGAACTGGCCTTTACCTTGTGATGGAGGAGGAGGAGAAGGCAGTAGTGATTTGTCAACATCTTTGAACCTTTCCTGAGTGACCTGACATCAAGGAATACTTCCTAGACTGCTTGTGAAAAGCACATTTTAGGGTTCTAGTACCGTCTTGTGAAGATGTTTAAATAAATTACGAATAGAATGGAGAACATTTGTCTACTTTACCCGACTGTGAGGAGATAGGTTTGTATCTGCTCCTTCTTTGCCTTCCGCAATGAGTAAAACTTCCCGAGGTCTTCCCAGAAGCTGAGCAGATGCTGGTACCATGCTTGTACAGCCTGCAGAACCATGAGGCAATTAAACCTCTTTTCTTTATAAATAACTGAGTCTTGGGTATTTCTTTATAGCAATGCAAGAACAGCCTAATGCAAGGGTTCAAGGCCACACTTTCAGAGTCCAATTAGAAAATGTCCTCTTCACTTAGTCCCTCAAAATCATTAGAAGACACTCCCTGAAGGTGAATTTTAGTAAAGAATGATGTTCCAGCCAAAGCAATCATATAAGAAAAAGAAAGAAAGAACATCCAAATCAATAAAGAGGAAGTCAAATTGTTACCTTTCGCCGATGACATAATCTTATAAATAGAAAACCCTAAAGATTCATCCAAAAAGCTTCTAGATTTGATAAATGAATTCAGCAAAGTTTCAGAATACAAAATCAATGTACACAAATCAGTAGCACTGCTATACTTCAACAGCAACCAAGCTGAGAATCAAATCAAGAACTTAACCCCTTTTACAATAGCTGCAAAATAAAGTAAAATAAAATAAGATAAAATACTTGGAATATACCTAATCAAGGAGGTGAAAGACCTCTACAAGGAAAACTACAAAACACTGTTGAAAGAAATCATAGATGACACAAACAAATGGAAACACATCCCATACTCACGGATGGGTAGAATCAATATCGTGAAAATGACCGTACTGCCAAAAGCAATCTACAAATTCAATGTAATTCACATCAAAATACCAACATCATTCTTCACAGAACTAGAAAAAAAAATCCTAAAATTCATATGGAACCAAAAAAGAGCCCACATAGCCAAAGCAAGACTAAGCAAAAGGAACCAATCTGGAGGCATCACAATACTCGACTTCAAACTATACTATAAGCCTGTAGTCACCAAAACGTCACGGAACTGGAATAAAAATAAGCACATAGACCAATAGAACAGAATAGATAACCCAGAAATAAAGCCAAGTACTTACAGCCAATTGATTTTCGACAAAGGAAACAAAAACATAAAGTGGGGAAAGGACACCCTATTCAACAAATAATGCTGAGATAATTGGCAAGCAACATGTAGAAGAACGAAACTGGATCCTCGTCTCTCACTTCGTTAAAAAAATAAACTCAAGATGGATCTAAGACCTGAAAACATTAAAATTCTAGAAGCTAACAATCAGAAAAAACTTTCTAGGCACTGGCTTAGGCAAAGATTTGATGAGCAAGAACCCAAAAGCAAATGCAACAAAAGCAAAGATAAGTAGATGGGACTTAATTAAACTGAAAATCTTCTGCACAGTAAAAGAAATAATCATCATAGTAAACAGACAACTCACAGACTGGGAGAAAATCTTTGCAAACTATGCATCTGACAGATGACTAATATCCAGAATCTACAAGGAACTCTAACAGATCAGTAAGAAAAAAACAAATAATACCATCAAAAGGGGGCTAAGGACATTCACAAAAGGAGATATACAAATGGCCAACAAACGTAAAAAAATGCTCAATAATACTAATTATTGGGGAAATGCAAAACAAAGCCACAGTGTGATACCACCTTACTCCTGCAAGAATAGCCATAATTAAAAAATAAAAAAATAATAGATGTTGGTGTAGATATGGTGAAAAGGGAACACTTTTACACTGCTGGTGGGAATGTAAAGTAGTATAGCCTCTGTGGAAAACAGTATGGAGACTCCTTAAAGAACTAAAAGTAGATCTATCATTAAATCCAGCAATCCCACCACTGGATATCTACTGAGAGAAAAAGACGTCATTATATAAAAAAGACACTTGCACATGCATGTTTATAGCAACACAATTAGCAATTGCAAAAATATGGAACCAGACCAAATGCCCATCAGTCAAAGCATGGATAAACAAAATGTGACATATATATATATATAATGGAATCATGGAATACTACTCAGCCATAAAAAGGAACAAAATAATGGTATTTGCAGCAACCTAGATGGAGTTGGAGACCGTTTTTCTAAGTGAAATAATTCAGAAATGGAAAACCAAACATCATATATTCTCATTTATAAGTAGGAGCTAAGCTATGAGGCCATGAAGGCATAAAAATGATGCAATAGATTTTGGGGACTTAGAGGGAAGGATGAGAGGGGAGAAGGGGATATAAGACTACACATTGTGTACAAGGTACATTGCTTGGGTGATGGGTGCACCAGAATCTTAGAAATCACTGCTAATGAATTTATCCACGTAACCAAACACCACCTATGTTCCAACTCCTACTGAAATAGTGGGGAAACAAAAATGATGGCCCAATGGCAACCGACTCCAAGGACATTTCCCACTTTTTTTCTGCTGAGACTTCAAGTCCAGAATCACAGACGTCTTAGGCTTCTTCGACCCATAACATTATCACCCTTCCTTACAAGTTGGTGCTTGAAATTCTTTCATCAGAGAGGTCATTTCTTTGTGAATGTAATTTCTCTGTTCTTCCTTCAAAAGGCTAATACTGATGCTTTAATGAGAATGAGATTTTTTAGATCACTTCCTTGCAGCAGAAGAGAGAACATCTGAGGATCTGAGGTCTTAAAGCATTGAACATAAAGGAAAGTGGAGGGGCGGTGTGGGAGAAAGGGAGGAGTAGAGTGTCCTAAGCAGACTTTGGTTTCTTTCCATGTCTTCCAGTTGGTCCTGCCCAGATGCTTCCCAAGTGAAAGGAGGTGGATCAACCTTTTCTGGACTGGAAAGATAATTGGGCGTAGATCTGGACAGCTCCCACATTCCCAGCCACACCTTGGAAAGGACAGCAGGGGGGTACAAGCTAGCCTCATCCTCTCTAATGGGTGCCTTCCAGATCTACCCAGAGAAGGCTGAAAGAACTGGGCACCCATGGATCAAAGGGAACCTCCCTTGTTTGTTTTTCATTTAGGGTAATGGAGCAGTTTCCACACCCTTCCAGAGAGCTTAGTTCTTAATTCCTTCACTAACATGAATAATAATCCATTTGACCCTCTTTTAAGGGTTAGAGCTGCCTAGATGAAAGGCTGCCATTACAGAGTGACGACCGAAATCAGGAAGAGTTCTTGTTCTGCTCCCCTATCACCAGGTTTTGTTACAATTACACATACAAAAAATGAGTACTCATTTTACACAAACTAGAAACAAGAAGAACATCATTAAAATTCACAAAAATACTACTACTTTTAGATAAATATGGTTGATACTTTGAAGCATAGCCTTTAAGACTTTTTCTCTCCATGTGAACACATATATTTTGCAAAAATGGAGTGTTTTACATATACTTTGCAGCCTAATTCTCTTTACTTACCTTATTATGCCCATATTTTACGTGAAGTACACGTCAGCATCATCTTATTAAGAAATATTCAATTTACCTTTATTTTATTAATTTAACCAATTCCATATTAGGTCTTCTCCCTTCTCTCCTTCCTTTATTCCTTCCTTCCTTCCACCTACCCAATTATTTATCTGTATCTATGTATCTGTTTTGTATGCATGTGACTTTCTATCAATCATTCTGTGTGTGTACGAATCTACTTATCTCTATTATAAATTAAGCTGCAAAAAATACTCTTGCACACAAATTATATGGGTAAATTATTATTTCCCTAGAAATGAGATTTATTAATAAAATGATGTATTTAAGGTTCGTATATATATATATATATTATTTATTAAAGAAATGTAAATTATGTGTTTTATATATGTGTGTATATATATATATATATATATATATATATACACACACATATATAAAACACATAATTTACATTTCTTTAATCAATGTGGGAGTGTTCACTTCCCCCACAGTTTAGGGCAGTGGTTTCCAACGTATACTACCCAGTAGAATCATCTGGAGAGTTTAGTAAAATACCAATGTTTGTGCCACACCACAGATGAATTACAGCAAAATCTCTAAGTGAAAGGTTCAGGGATTGGTATTTTTAAAAGGCTCCCCAGGTGATGCTAATGCACAGCCAGGGTTAAGGAAGTCACTGGTCCAGGGTCCTCTTCTTCCCTGGTACTCTATGTCCATGGCAGACAGCATCAGTTGAAACTCTTTCTTCTTGAGCGTGATCTCACCATCTTTATCCTTCACAGCGTGGCACTGCAGATGGCCACAAGTGAGTGACAGATTTGACTAAAGGTGGTTCAGATTTTCCATGGCTTTACTGATTTTTTTTTTTTTCGGTCTAGGTATCCTATCATGAGAGATGCTGTTAAAACAAACTTTCTAGGTATATTTTACCAAATTATCTATTTCTCTCTTTAATTCTGTCAATGTTTGTTTTTTGTAGTTTCAAGCTCGTCATTAGGTGTAAACTCATTAAGGATCCCTATGTCTTCCTAAGGAATGTATTCCTTTATCATCAATATTTCTCTTAGTTATTGGCAGTGCTCTTTTTCTTGAAGTCTTTTTTCTGATTTAATATAGGCAATCCAGTCTTTGTATGCTTTATTGTGTGCCCTGCATGTCAACTTTAATCCATTTAGTTTTAACCGAACCATGTGTTACTTGGCATGTCTCTTATAATCTCTGTTTAGCTGGGTCTTGCTGTTTTAACCATTTTGACGAATTCTCACTCTTAATTGCAGTTTATAGAAGTCTACAATTTTATTATTTGTTTTTTTCTCATCCCCTCATAGTATTTTTTTATTGTTGTTGTTGTTCCTTTTTCCTCCTTTATACCTTCATTTAGATTGTTTAAATACATTTTTAATATTCCATTTTAATTTATGTGTTAGCTCTTTAGAAATTTTGCATTATATTTTTAGTAGTTGTTTTTGGAGTTACAATACAGATTTTTAACTTCTCACAGTTTACTCAGTTAACGTTGCATCATTTCATGGAAAACGCAGAAATTGCATAGATATAATTAAGATGGAATTTTTAAATAAATCAATCTTTTTTTTATCTCTTACTGGAGGAATTAAAGATCTCATCCTCCCTCCTTACCTTCTCTTACTTCTCTCCCTCTTCTTTCTTTTTCGTAATCGCTAATTTATTTTGTTCATTTTAAAACACCTCCTCATAGCTTTCTTTCTTTTCCTTTCCTTTCCTTTCTACACTTTCCTTCTCCTCTTCTTTTTTGTTTTTGTTTTTGTTTTTGTTTGTTTGTTTTCAGTTGCTTTTTCCTATGTGGTTTAAACATCTGTAATATACTGGTTAAGGGCACGTACTTTCAAGTCAGCCTGCTTGGTTTGAATTCCAACTATTCCACCTTCTAGTTGTAAGATCTTGGGAAGTCAACCTCTCTCAGTTTCCATGTCTATAAAATAGGAATACTAACAATAGCTCCTACTTCATATTACTCTTATGATTAATGAATGGACATCCACAGTGTACTTGGGACAGTGCCAGGCATAACAAACAGCACATGCGTTTACCCCATGGTGACCCAGAAGTTACATATCCGGTTGTATTTCTAACAGCGGTTACGCTTGTTTAGAAAAATAAAGGAGCGCCTACTTTTCTAACAGCATCAGGAATAAAATAATGCCTGTTAATCAACTAGTATAAGAACTCTGGCTCAAGCTTTTTCCATTTTCGCAAATTATCCACTGTTTGTTGGAAAAATTTTTAAATCTAGACGATGATGATGTTTATAAAGATTCTATTTCAGTAATTCTTTTGATATTCATAATGTTTCATCCACATGTCAACAATAATTATTTTATTTCATCATCAGCTCTGTTTTTCTGATTGATTTCTCTCCAAAATTTATTATTTCATGCTATGTCTTCTCCAAAATTGATTTCTTTGGTTTTATTCAATATTAAGTTATTTGGGTAATTTTCTTCCAAATAATTCTGGGGAATGGGTGGGTAGGGGAGAGTAGAGTGTGGGGTACCCTTGAGTGCTTGCATTGCTGAGAACTTCTCTCTGTCTCCTTCCAGATGAATGACAGCTAGGTTCAACATAGAATTCTTCAATCATTATCTACCTCCATGTACCCCTTATTCTCATTATTTTCTAGAATTTAGTATAATAGAGAAGAAATCTGATGACAATTTTTTGTGGGGGAAGGGAGAGGAGGAAAAGTCAGGAGCATTCTATTGGAGCTTTCTATTTCTCCATCTTGCTGATGTCACTGTCATTCTTAAAAGATCTCACCAGTGGGTCTATGTGTAGATAGACCCTCTTCTTATTATAAACATCATTTGCTATATTCTGAGACTTTGTTATCTGAGCTTTAAGCTGATTTCAGCATGGGAACATTTACTTCTGTAATTTATCTGATGACTTTTAAAAGGGAGTGTTCATTGAATAAATCTTGTTTATTCTTCTCATTTGCATCACTGGAAGTCTCAGTTCACATTGAATTGAATTTTTACAGTATTTGCTTAAGAATCCATGATGGTGATGATGATAATAATGACAACGATGACAATGTGACTTCATTTAGATCTTTCCACGTAGTAGGTCTTCTTTCACTGCTGTATGTGGTGTTCTGGGGCAGCACAGGGTTGCTGGTTTCAACAGCATCTGAAGTAAAGAGAGAAGCATTAAATCACTGGAGGATCTGCAGCCAACAGGTGCCAAGTAACCAGGTGTAGATGAGATCCTTAGGAAGTTCTCACTCCTTCCCTGAGTCATTGCTAATGACTTTGTGTAAGTCCATTTACTTCTCCTGCCTCATTCTCATGTCAACTGGGGAGGTAGGAATAGATGACCTTATCAAAGCATGTGATTCAATGGAAGAAACATCATTCTCACCACTCCACACTCTTCCCCAATATAAAAATCATGGGAAACTCATGAATAGCTATATAACTAAGTGCTCAATCAGCACATATTTCACAACTGTTTTTATAATTGACTTTTAAGGTACTTTTTTCATGAAATAAAATGCATGTTTTAAGTGTAGAGTTTATGGACTTTCAAAAAATGTTTACACACATGTAACTGTTGCCCCAAACAAGATATAGATCACCCTCATCATCCCAGAAAGTTCTTCTCATGCCCTTTCCCAGCCAATCTCCCATCTTCCCCCTTCTCCTACCCAGACAGCTAGTGATCGACTTTCTGTCATTATAGTTGAGTTTTGCCTTTTCTGCCACCTCATGTAAATGGAATCTTATGGTGTTTTCTCTTCAGCAATTGTATCTGATCCCTAAGCTCTGTATATATATATTTTTTTGTTTTTGATAATCATTTGTATTTTGTTTATTGGTAGTTTCTTTCTTTCCTTTTTTGTTTCTTCGATGTGAATATACCACTTCATTTGTTTAAATTATTCATTTGCTTGTCTGAATCTCCTCTAAGTTTTCAAGCTCCTCAGAAGCACCCATTGCACCTCATATGGTTCTTAGCACAAAGTAGGTGTTCGGTAAGTGTGTGTTAAATAAATGCATGCATGGAAACAACTCTGAAGTCATTCATCTGGATCTCTGTTGGCCATAACTATATCTCCCTCCTGTGGAAGTGCAAATGAAAGATGGGCCTAGAAAATAGTAGTGCAAGTAGATGATGCCAGATGCATGTAAATGGTTGCTGATATTTCTCTTCCTCTTATGGATTCAGCCTGCCCATGGGCTTGAGTGTGGAATGCAGAAGGAAATGTGAAAAGCGATCAGAGGAGTTGGTAAGAGCAGGGGTAAGGGGGTGAGCAGTTCTGTGAGTAAGACAGAAACCAGAAGGACCATCTGATGGAGAAAAACATTCCAGATGTAGGCCCAAGTCTCTGATTCATTTCTTAGTACTTATGTTACCTTGGATATGTGATTTAATCACCTCAATCTCCATTGATTCATACATAAAAGGGCAAAATTGGACTAGATTACCTTAATTCATCCAGCCTTAAGATACTAGGAAATCTATATTATATAGATGAATAAGAGAAGGAATTTTACCATGCACTCTCAAAACTCTACCACCAAAGCCTGGGATGACTGGTTATTTGAAAGAATTTGATTTTTACCAGGCAAATGTCCATAAAGTGCCTGTTCTTCTTAGATTCTCTGTCTGGGGTTCTGGTCTGGCGCTGTTCATTAGGCAGGTAAACAGGATGGGGAAATGTCACCGCTGAGCAATGCTGGGTTACTGTAAGAGGAGGTCAGAATCCAAAGTTTGGGTCACAGGAGACTGGGCTGGGTAAGCAGTTTCCCATCTCGGGACCAGGGAAAGGTTCATCTTTCATTAATATTTCCATAGAGAGTGCAGAGAAGGGGCCGTTGCAAAACAAAGGACTAAATCCTAAGAGCAAATATCTTAGTTCTTAAGGGGCTGAATGTTACCTATGGCAAGAATGTGTGTTTTCTTCTTAGCAGTTATGGATGTCTGATCCTCAGCTTTTCTTTTTCAGTTTCATAGATAGAGCATTCATTGTTGGATCCTTCAGGCAAGCTTGGGTGTTTTTTAAATAGGAATCGTATTTATATTCCCCTTCTTGGGACACATTTTTTCCTGATGGCTTGGCTTCTCTGAGGTAAGGGGGACAACGTTCAGGCATAAGAACTCAAGATCTTAGTAGAGAAATCAACCTTGCCATTTCAGTTAGCACTTAGCTAATCCCAAACCTGGTTTTCTTCCCAGAGAGAAATGCAACTTGCTATCAAAGAGTCTATAGAACCTAAATGGCTGATTGTATCCCCATGAACACTGGGGTATTGCTATTTAGGAGGATCAGAAGCACTTACTACTGCTGCTGGCCTACTCTTTAATCTGTTATTATTACTCAGGTTGTTTCATAGAAAGGTATTTCAGTGGTATATTGCAGTTTTCTTCATATTTTTTTCTTTGGTCTGGGGTTAATACCCTTGAAAGCTATGAAATATTTTTAAAAGAAACATGGACCTTCAGAGTAGACAAAGTGAATTATAGCCAGGCTCATTAATATTTTTGCAATATTGAGTTTGCTAAATTAACTGATTGAACATCACATGAAGTCTAAGTATCACTGTAAGGGCAGGTGACTTTGGTCTTAAGTGGACTACTGGGGCAGGAGATAGCACAGACATCTACCACTCACAGGCTCTGTGATATTCATTCAGCTTCCCTGGACTTTAGCGTTCTCATCTATAAAATGAGGAAGTTGAAGGTAATAATTCTAAGGGTCCAGTTCTGGGTCTACCGAAGATGCTGGACTCAAATAACTGCCAGCCTCCTTTTCCAAGAGTAAGCTGGTAGAGACCAAAGAGGGAGCATACAAGGAATGGGAGAAAGCTGTGATAAACTCTGGGGGAAGATGTGTGTGTGTGTGTGTGTGTGTGTGTGTGTGTGTGTGTGTGTGAAGTTGGCTGAGAAAGGGTAAAACAGGAAACATTTACTAGAACTCATTCCTGCTTCGTCATTTCCAATGCCTTTGGGCAAACAAATACCTGCCACCAGCCCTTCTGTATTTTGATCTCTGATCCTGGAGTCCTTAGGAGTGAAATTAGGGCAACATTAAAGTCCTGCACTTGTGAAAGCCGAAGAAGAACAGATGGGGGATAGTTAACCACTGCAGTCACTGAGTGAAAAATAAAATAAAATAAAATAAAATAAAAAAGAGGCAATGCTTTTAGCTATGTGCTTGCAATATGGGGAAAAAAATCCCACGAGAAAACACAGAACAAAACTAAGAAGACATATTGGATGGAAAAACTAAAATAGCTAAAATAAAGCAAACAGCAAGTTAAATAAATAGCAGAAAAAGAAAGTTGAGAAATGATTAAGCGAATTAAAAGACAGATTGAGGAAATCTTTCAGATGGAAGAAAAAAAATAAAAAGAAACTTAAAGTATCAAAAGAAGCCATGATATACAGGGGAGAGAGGTGAGCGGTTAAAACCCGGGTAATTGACATCCTATAAATAGAGAGACATTTTTTGTTTAACAAATGAGGGATTAAAAAAAAAACTTTGAAAAAATAAGAGAGAAATTTTTCCTGAATTAAAAAGAGAATGGAATCAGTGTGTAGATATAAGAAAAACCTCATGCCCAGATACATTATAAGGTAATCTAAGAATATAAAGAAAAAAAAAACTAAAAATCTTACAGAGAGAAAGAGATGATTAATATAAAGATATAAGATTGACATCAAAAGTGAGGCACTGTGGCTCATGCCTCTAATACCAGCACTTTGGGAAGCTGAGGCAGGTGGATCACTTGAGATCAGGAGTTCAAGAGCAGCCTGACCAACATGGTGAAACCCCATCCCTAATAAAAACACAAAATTAGCTGGGCATGGTGGCACAAATCTGTAGTCCTAGGTACTTGGGAAGCTGAGGCAGGAGAATCACTTGAACCCAGGAGGCAGAGGATTCAGTGAGCTGAGATTGTGCCATTGCACTCCAGCCTGGGCAACAAAAGTGAAACTCCATCTCAAAAAAAAACCCTCCATCTCAAAAAAAAAAGAATGACATCAGACTTTTCAACAGCAACGCTAGATACAAAAAGCAATAGAGAGATGTTTAGAAAAGAAAGACTTGAAAGAAAGTTTAGAATATCTCATTTTATTTCATTTTTTTCTAGCTCAATGGAGGTATGACTGACAAATAAGAATTGAATGTATTTAACGTATACAATGTGGTGTTTTGATATACATACACATTATGAAATGATTACCGCAGTCAAGCTGATTAACACATCCTCACATAGTTATCTCTCTGTGTATGTGTGTGTGTGTGTGTGTGTGTGTGTTTCTACACTCTTAGAAAATTTCAAGTATAAAATTTATGATTGTTAACTAAAGTCATCATGCTATACATTGTCTTCAGAACTTATTCATCTAACAGCTGAAGGTTTGTATCTTTTGTCAACATCTCTCTATTTCTCCCATTGCCCAGTCCCAGTTTCACTATACTACTCTGCTTTGTTTTTAGATTTCACATATAGAGAGATCACGCAGTGTTTGTATTTTTGTATCTGGCCTATTTCACTTAGCATAATCTCCTTCAAGTTCATTCTGTTGTCTCAAATGTCAAGATTTTCTTTTATTATACCTGAACAATATTACACTATGTGTATACACATAAAACTAGTATAAACAATTATATATTTATATATAGATATCCATATATATATAATACAATATTTACGATAGTCTTATGATCCTTTGAATTTTTGTAGCATCAGTGGTAACGTCTCCTCTCTCATTTCTGGTTTAATTTATTTTAGTCGTCTCTCTTATTTCTCAATTAGTCTAGCTAAAGGTTTGTCAAGCTTAATTTTTCAGAAAACTAACTCTCAGTTTCACTGATCTTTTCTATTACTTTTTTAGTCTCTTTTTCATGTATTTCTCCTAACTTTGGACTTAGTTTACTCTTCTTTTTCTAATTCTTTGAAGTGGAAAGGTAGATAGTTTGTTTGAGATCTTCATTTTTTCATGATATAAAATTCTGTCATTACAAAATTCTCTCTTTGAATTGCTTTTGCTGCATTCCGTAAGTTTTGAAGTGCTGTGTTTTCATTTTTATTTGTCTCAAGATTTTTAAAAAATTTCCTTTTTAGTTTTTTCTTCATCTGTTATTCAGGTATGTTTAATATCCACATACTCATAAATTTTTCAATTTTCTTCCTGTTACTGATTTCTAGTTTTATACCACGTGGTCAGAAAAGATACTTGATATAATTTTTGCTTTCTTAAATTTGTTAAGACTTATTTTGTGACCTAACACATGATCTATTTTGAAGAATGTTCCATGTCCATTGAGAAGAATGTGTATTCTGCTGCCGTTTGATAGAATGTTCTGTGTATGTCTCTTAGATTTATTTGGTCTAAAATGTAGTTCAAGTCTGATGTTTCCATATTAATTTTCTTTCTGGATAATCTAAACTTTGTTGAAAGTGTGATATTTAATTCCCCTCATTTTATTAAATTGCTATTTCTCTCTTCAGATCTGTTAATGTTTGTTTTATATATTTAGGTGGACTAATGTTGGGTGCCTATATATTTATAATTGTTATATTGCCTTGATAAATGGAATCTTTTACCATTATATAATGACCTTCTTTTCTTCTTGTGAAAGTTATTGATTTAGGTCTACTTTGTATAAGTATTGCTACTGTGCTCTTTTTGTTTTTTTATTTGCATATTTTCTATCCCTTCACTTTCCACCTATGTGTGTCCTTCAAGTTGAAGTGGGTCTCTTGTAAGCAGCATATGGTTTTGTCTTGCTTCTTTAAAAAAATTGATTCTGTTACTCTGTTTTCTAACTGAAGGGTTTAATTCATTTTCTTTTTAAATAATTACTAATAGATAAGGACTATTATTGCCATTTCATTAATTTTCTGAATGTTTTGCAGTTTTTTCATTCCATTCTTCCTCCTTGCTGTTTTCTGTTGTGGATTTTCTGTTGCGGTATTCTTTGATTGCTTTCTATTTATCTTTTGTGTATCTACTATAGGTTTTTGGTATATGTTGTAGTAACCTTAACTATAGCATTTTATAGTTATAACAGTATTTTAAGCTAACAACTTAACTTTAGTTACATAAAAACACGCTACACTTTATTTACACACACACACACACACGCACACTTTGTTTTTGCTGTCACAATTTACATCTTTTTACATTGTGTATCCATTAGCAAATTGTTGTGGCTATTTCTACTTTTATTAATTTTGTTTAACTTTTATAACACAGTTAAAAGTGATTTATATGCCACAATCACAGTATTAGAATATTTTGAATTTGATTATATACTTACCTTTACCAGTGAGTTTTATATATTTACATGCCTTTATGTTACTAATTAGCACCCTTTCATTTTAGCTTGAAGAACTCCCTTTAGCATTTCTTATAAGGCAAGCATAATGGTGATGAACTCCCTTAGCTTTTTTTTTTTGTCTGGGATTCTTTACCTTTTATTTTTGAAGGACAGCTTTGCCAGGTAAAATATTCTTGGTTGGCATTTTATTTTATTTCAGCCCTTTGAATATATCATTCCACTCTCTTTTCTATTGCAAGATTTCTGCCTAGAAATCTGCTGATAGCCTCATGGAGTCTCCCCTTTATGTGATGGTTTTCTTTTCTCTTGTTGCTTTCAAAATTATTTGTCTTTGGTTTTTGACAACATGATTATGATGCATTTTGGTGCAGTTTTTTTTTTTCTTTTTTGAGTTGAATCTGTTGAACCTTGAGCTTTGTGTATCTGGATGTTCATCTTTCACAGATTTGAGAAATTTTCAAGCATTATTTCTATTATGAGTTTTTCGTACCCCTTTCAATCTCTGGTTTTTCAAGGAATTCTATAATGCATATATTAATTCTCTTAATGGGGTTCCATATATCCCATAGGCTTCCTTCATTTTTTCATTTATTTTTTTCTTTATTCTCCTCTGACTAAATAATTTTAAATGATCTATCTTTGACTTCACAAATTCTTTCTTCTGCTAGATGAAATCTGCTGCTGATATTCCTTTTTGCATTTTTAATTTTATTCATGGTATTCTTCACCTCCATTTTAAAGAAAAAATAGAAAAGCTTTGAATGTACGATTGTGTGGCTGTATTAGGATTTTCCAGAGAGAAAGAACTAATAGGATATATGTATATATATATGTGTGTATATATATATGTATATTAGTTCTGACTAATATCTATATATGGGAGTATGGGAATTTATTAAGTATTAACTCACATGATCACAGGGTCCCACAATAAGTTGTCTGCAAGCTGAGGAGCAAGGACAGCCAGTTCAACTTCCAACACTGAAGAACTTGGAGTCTGATGTTTGAGGGAAGGAAGCATCCAGCACGGGAGAAGAATGTAGGCTGGGAGGCCAGGCCAGTCTAACTTTTTATGTTTTTGCCTGCTTTATATTCGCTGGCAGCTGATTAGATGGTGCCCATCCAGATTGGTGGCTCTGCCTGCCCCAGCCCACTGACTCAAATGCTAATCTCCTTTGGCGACCCCCTCACAAACAAACCCAGGATCAATACTATGCATCCTTCAATTCAATCAAGTTGGCACTCAGTATTAGCCATCACAGGGGCTCTGATGATAAGAGCTGAAAGTATTTAGGTAATCATTTCACTGTTTTTTGTTTGTTTATTTTTTTTTTTTTTTTTAGACAGAGTTACATTCTGTTACCCAGGGGCTGGAGTGCAACGGTGTGGTCTCGGCTCACTGCAACCTCTGCATCCTGGGTTCAAGCAATTCTCCCTCCTCAGCCTCCCGAGTAGCTGGAACTACAGAAGCATGCCACCACACCCAGCTAATTTTTGTATTTTTAGTAGAGACGGGGTTTCACTATGTTGGCCAAGCTGGTCTCAAACTCCTGACCTTGTGATCTGCCTGCCTCGGCCTCCCAAAGTGCTGGGATTACAGGCATGAGCCACTGTACCCACCCTCATTTCACTGTTTATTGAATAATGGATGTAAAAAAAGAATGGAAAGAAATAAGGAAATGAACAGATAGGAAGAAAGGAAGGAAGACAGGGAAAGAAAAGGAGAGAAAAGAACAAAGGAAAAAGGAAACATGCTCATTAAATGCTGTTATGTGCCTTGGCATCTCAACAAAACTAAGTTCTCAAAGCAGGCCCTCAAAAATCTCTATGGCACATCACTCACTTGTTAATTTGTTCCTCAGACTTGGGTTCTGGTTAAATATGTACTCATTAGGGCTATTAAAGAAAGCATTGATGTATCTGGTAGTATTCATGTATGTGAATAATTGCCTACAACCATGGGGCATACTGGTATATATTTAGGAATAACACACACACACACACACACACCCCATATAATACGTCTCATGTGCAGAAAACAAAAGCCCTCTACAACTGTTCTTTCCTATCTTTTCTTTTTTTCCTTCTTTTTCTTGCTTTCTCCCTCATTTTCTTCCTCCTAATTCTCCATACATTGCTCAGACTCTAAAGGTGCAATTGTGTAGAATTCCCTTAAGGGGAGGGAAGGTATTAAGTCTTTGCCCTAGTGGCATTAGAACGCATTTTGTTTGGGCAATTTATATTTTACGACACACATGTAAATTACCATGTGGAATTTAATAACCCAATTGAGTATCTTCAGTTGGAGCCAAACTGGAATTTATTTCCTGATTTCTGAAGGGGGTTTCTGGCCTCAAGGACAGAAGAACTTCTCACACATGGCAACATCTTGATTTAAAAGGTTTTTCTGCCGAGAGATCAGTTCCAGACTTGCCCAGCTTGTAGAGCTTGGGAGAAGAGAGAAGCGGAGGTGGTAATTTGCTAAGAAAGGAAGGAAAAACAATAATGTTTATTTGATTACATTTTCTCATGTTCTAGTGGGGGGTAAATTACAGGCCTAATGACTTCAGTGTTGAGGGTTTGCCTTGAACAAAGCTTCCTAAGATGTTGAGGGCTTTGGAATTAAAGGGAACTCGCAGAGAGGAAATGCTCCCTGTCGCTGCCACTAGGGTTTTATGAACAAGATAAGCATTTCCAATAATACTCTTTGGCTCCATGCACTCTCTTCCTGCTCCCCTTACACTGACTACAAAATGAGCAATAAAGGAAGAGTGGAAAAATTTGTGGATTATAAACAATGAAGACGTTAATATGAGAGTTTCAAAGGCCTTTCATTCTTGGTAGGTTTTAATCCCGACAGTGCCGTACGGTAGGGTTCTTACTCCCATTTTATAGGTGAAGAAACTGGCTTTCTTTTCCTTGTATTTACTAGTGTTTTAGACTTGAACTTTGAACAAGGGCGTTCTCCTGTTCTTTTCCAAAGACCTAATTCCCCATTCTTACCATGAGAGTTCCAAATCTTTCCTCAAAAAGGCTCTTTGGGCCCTAAAAGACAAAGCTCAAGGGCTTCGAGGGTCATACTGTCCTGGGCTGGCTGCTGGCCAGGTGACTTGACCCACTCCTGGGTGCTGGGTTTAACCTCTGTCAGCTGCCATCTGTCTGGCCCATGTGGGCTCACTTCCTGCCTTCCTGGGAATCTGGGCTGGACAATAGCAGCGACTTTGAGGACTGGCCAACTTGAGTTTCTGTCCAGGCCCCACCACCTACCAGCTGAGTGATCTTGGAGGGATTATTTACCACCGCAAGTTTTACATTCCTCACTCATAAATTAGGGAAAATAATACCTACCTTCCATGATTGCTGTGAGAGTCGAGTGTTGCAACAAATGAAAGAATAGTAAGCAAAGTTCCTGGCACATGGCAGGAGTCCCTCCCGGGGATTGGTTTTGTTTGTGATATTACTCCAATTCGGGTTTCCAACGGGACTCGTGACTGTATCTTAATGAAGGTCTAGATTTCTCATGCTTTTTTTTTTAGGGAATGAAGGATGAGAGAGAGAAAAAAAACAGGCACATTCAGATCCTCTTGATTAGGTTAGAATTGCTTGGAATTTCCCCTCTCAGGCAGGAAGGAGGCCTTTCTTCTTTTTGCAGAGCCAAATCCTTCCTTCTGTCAATGATTCTGGGAGGTCATTGCAATGGCAGAAGGAAGACTGGATTAAAAATCCTTGTAACTCAAAATCCCAACTCTTTCACTTAGAACCTGGATGACGCTGAGTCATTCACTTGGCCTCTCTAGGTACATAGAAATAATACTTCCTCGAAAAAATTTAAAAGACACTAGATATGTAGAAGGTTTTTAAGTTATAAAATAGCCTTCAACACAAAGCTGTATTGTCTTTACTCTTGTAATTATTAATATTCTATTCTGTAACATATATATTTCCCTTTAAAATTCTTCAAGGAAACTAATACTTAAAAATCTTTTTTCAATAGACTCGAAGATCCCACCCACATGGCCCATGACAGCCTGGACTCTGTGATCAGGGATATCAGAGGCATCTTTTCTTTATCCCTGAGAGATTTGGGGGAATTTCTAATTTGGGGAACCAGATGTAGAATAAAATCATACTCTTCCTCCATCTCAGCAGAAAATAAATGCTTTCCAAACACAGCTACCAACCTTCAACTAAATTGGTCTCTGTGACCAGGTATTTGTAAAAGGTTAATTGAAGGTACATTATACATTTTCAGGGAATCTCAATCCTGGGACATGATTGCACTTGGCGCAGTTCACCAAGTTTTCATCTCCCTTCTGCTTGCACTCATCTGATGATAAAATGCCATCACTCTATTACTGGCATTCGACCTTTAAATGGCAAAGAGCCGCTTTGTCATCAGAGAGAGTCATGAAGAGCCATAAAGGAAGAGACAGAGTTAGAATACTAACGCGTTCGAGGCTAGCACATTAGAGCCTGTCGACTCAGGCAGAGGCTTCCTGCTAGAGAACAGAGGAAAATGAGGCTTCCAAAACTTCAAGTCCTTTGTGGCAACGTTCTGCATCATTTGTTAAGAGTCTGCTGTGTGCTGATCCATTTGTTCCCTTCCCTCTGTCAGATGTAGACTTAACACTCTTTTTCTTATGATTTCATCCTTTTCATCTACTTCACATGTTCGGTATTTAAGTGACCACCATTTATACCCGTTTGCAAGTTGCATGTTAATGCATGGTTCTGTCTCCTTGGGTTATTCTAAACGTCCCCAGTCATGCGCGTGGAAAATTCTTTGGCACTTGAACATTCTCCGTAGGATCCCATCGGACAGTCAGGCCGGACGCTCAGGAGTTAAAGTGCATCTCTGCCTTCAAATTGCTGGGCAACGCTGCCAAGGCGCTTAACCTTTCTGTCCCTCTGCTTCCAGAGCTATAAAGTAGAATGAGTTTAATAGCCTCACCTCACCTTCTAATGGGAATGTTTTCAGGAATAACTGATGCTAGACCTTGTAAAACACATGGAAAAATATGAAACATGACATCAAAACTCGATCTTAACTTGGCTTTTTCTCCCGGGCTGTGGGAAGAGAGAAAAGAGGTAAGAAAAAGAGAGGTCGGTCGTGGGGCTCTCAGGTGAACTGGAGGGAACTAGGTGTTTTTGTGCTGTATTCTGAACAACCGAATTCTTTTCTATTTTTGCACACTAGAAATCGATATGTAATATCTCTGACATGAAAGGCAACCAAGTAGTGCATAAAAGGAGAATGTGTTGGTCAGTCTACAAATTCTAGCCTTCTGTACTCATGTTGGGTTCCCTGCCTGAACTGTCCCTCATTATTTATAAATCCATCTTCCTATTCCTGATCATCATCATCACCCTCTGCTGCCCTTCACACTAACCTTAGCAAGGGAAGAGGTTTCCATCAAAGGGGTCATCATTACAAGACGTTGAGTTCACTGTTTCCCAATTAGCCCCAATGTTTAAATTTAAGCCTGTGCCTTATACCATCTCAAATCAATGCATAGAAATGCATCTACTGACTGCACAAAAACTGAACAGGAATGTAGGAGATGTAGAATGATAATAAATGGTACTTGCACTCAAGAAACTGAAAATGGGCTAAGGAAATAAGGCTACAAGGCATGGAACAGTTCAGACACAAAATAAAACTGTGTACAAGTCAAGGCTAACTTTTGTGATACGGGCTGTTAATTTGTAGGATTTTAGAGAAGAAAAACCCTGTAAGGGGAAGAGTTGTCAAAACAACTCTCCATTTGCAAGCAAATGGGAATAGAACCAAGTTTTGTAGATGGATAAGCTATGATGAGACCAAAGGAGGAGGGGAGAAAGAGGTGGTTACAGGGAGGGCGGGATAAACTCAGGTGTAGAGAAGAGAAAAGGCAGCTGTGAGTTGGATGGGGCCCCTGAGAAGGCTGCAGATTGGAGTAAAGACGGTGTGTTCTGGGGGATCGTGAGTTCAGCTGGCAAAAGCCAAGATGATTGGGGAAGGTAAAAGCAATACCAACTCCCTTATCTTACAGTAAATGTTTAGTTGAAGATGTTTAAGAGAGGTATTACCTCTTTTTCTATGGATGAGACTTTATGAACACTGTGACAGGTATGTGCAACTCAGAGACTTTTTCCCCTCGACTTCCTAATACACTTTGGTGTTTTGGAATCAGCACCTAAGAGAAGTCGGCCTTATAGATACATGGGCTTTTCTTTCCATTTCTGAAGAACTTCCTGCATAACACCATCATTTGGAGCAAACTATTGCACTAGAAAGTACCGTTAAAATGGTATGAAAATGTGTAATAGTGAAAGTTGATGACAGGAGGAGCCCCAATTCTGTAGTTCTATAGGGTCAGCTTAACATTCAGGCAGAACAGGCAAATGCCTATTCATGGTGTGGTTTCAGGAGTTTGGGAAAGTGTCCAGAGTGTCACAGAAGAAATTTTTTTCCTACTTTCTGGCTGACTGAGATTCCACCAACGGCACTTAATCCCTCCAGTTTGAAGAGTTGATCCTTGTTAAAATGTCTATATCCATAAGAGTGTTAATAATTTAAGATGCTCCCTCAAGCTACTGTCCCTTTTTTTTTTTTGCTTCCTTTCACTGTAAACTTGTTAATTAAGTGGTCTTCACCCCCCACTCCCCATTTCCTTACCACCCACTTTCTCCTTAATCTCATAAAATCTAGCTTCTGTCCCCATCTCTCAACGGAAACCATTCTCTCCAAGGTCACCAAAGATCTGCTAATCACCAACTTTTTCTCATCAGTTTTACCCCTTTGCTATTCTGTCTTCTTGGTAACTCTTCTTTCTCAGCATCCAAGACACCATGCACTACGAGTCTGGTTTTGTCACCCTAGATGTTGTTCTAGGCATCCCGCCACGATTCCTCTTCTTTCTCCAGGATTCTTCGTAATGCTAATACTTGTAAATTGCATTAGTCACGAAACATATTCATCTATATTATCTTTGATTTTCAAAGCTTTATGAGGTGGGTATAGTATTGCCATTTAAAGAATGAGAAAATTAAGGCTCAGAGAGTTGCTTGTTAGAAGTGGAGCTGAAAATTTAACCTAGGCTTCCCGACTCTAAGCCTGAGCTGTAAATGCAGACACAGCTTAATGTCGTCTTCAACCCTCTCTTCTTTCCTCTATACTTCCCGTTACAACAAATCCAGGTGCCACATTGTTCAACTTGCTCATTCTTTCATGATGAATTGAGCTGTGTTCCAGGATATTAAAAATCTGGACATTGAATGTAGACAACACATTTCTAACTGCAATCCAGCAGTACAGGAAGGTAAAATGGGAAGAGTTAAGTTCTGGGTTAGAATCCTGGCTATTTTCTGTCCCAAGCTTCCATTCCCAGCAGAAGTTCTACTCACAACCCCAGACATTTGATTCATATCCTGGCCTTCTACACAGATATGTAGTTACCTTTTCCAGGAAATTTTCTGGGATGCCCTTTATTTGTTTCTCCATCTCAATCAGCTTGGACCCAGCTCAGACTCCAAATGCTCCTGCCCCACAGTCATCTCTACTACCTTTCAGCTGCTCCAGAGGCAACAACAGCTACTATTTATTGATCACCTGTTGTATGCTTTATCCATGTTATAAGCCATCAAATACTTAATCATTCCCCTGCGAGGTAGGCATTGTTACCATCTACATTTTACACATGAGGAAACAAAAGCTTCAAGAGTTAAGAAACTTAACAAAGACCTCAGGTTTTTTTGTTGTTGTTGTTGTTTTTGAGATAAAGTCTTGGTCTGTCACCCAGGCTGGAGTGCAGTGGCACAATCCTGGCTCACTGCAACCTCTGCCTCCTGGATTCAAGCAATTATCCCTGCCTCAGCCTTCTGAGTAGTTGGGATTACAGGTGCCCGCCACCACACTTGGCTAAATTTTTGTATGTTTAGTAAAGACAGGGTTTCGCCATGTTGGCCAGGCTCTTCTTGAACTCCTGACCTCAGTGATCCACCCACCTCAGCCTCCCAAAGTGCTGGGATTACAGGCATGAGCCACCGCGCGCAACCCAGATCTCAAGGTTTCTAAGTGGTAGAGGTGAAAGTTAAACCAACTCTGAATATGTACTTTGTTCATAACACCATGGCTGCCCAGCACTTACTTGCATTTCCAAATCAGCATCTGGGACATTGTGTTAATATTTTAAGATATTGTTATAAGAATTACCTTTCCCTTAAATTAGACCATAAGGTTATAGAGGCTTCCTTCCCATGACATAAAATTGTGTATGTGCATAGCTGTGGATAACTGACATCTAGAAGTCCCATAGAAAATCAGGAGGATTGATATTACTAATTATAAGTGTATATTCTCAATCAATCTTCCATATCCTGAGACATCTGAAATAGTTAAAAGGAACTCATACTGGCCTAAAGAAGCATTCAGTGTCCATCAGCCAAGTTATTGCATCCTCCCTTTAAAAAGAGAGGAAGGGTATTGATTTCAATGTTAGGATCCTTCTATGAGTACATGTGTATATTAGTATTTAATTATACTCTTTTTTTGAGATGAGTCTCACTCTGTCGCCCATGCTGGAGTATAGTGGCGCGATGTAGACTCACCGTAACCTCCACCTCCTGGGTTCAAGCAGTTGTTGTGCCTCAGCCTCCCGAGTAGCTGGGATCACAGGCATGCACCACTACATCTGGCTAATTTTTATAGTTTTAGTAGAGATGGGATTTCACCATGTTGGCCAGGCTGGTCTTGAACTCCTGACCTCAGGTGATCCACCCACCTCAGCCTCCCTAAAATGCTGGGATTATACGTGTGAGCCACCATGTCCTGCCTAATGATATTCTTTAAAGTACTGAAATATTAGAACAGCTGGGTTCACCTTGGACATTTTGGATCAGAGTGCACTACCTTTTGTGACATTCTGGAATGGATCCGTATTCCTCCTTTTGTATTTATACCTCTAGAATCAATATTTCTAACCACGAGGTTTTTTTCTGGTCACAATGCATCCTCCCTGTCAGTAGGGTCATTGCTTTGTTTCCACAGGAAGATACTCAGTACGTGTTCATATATTACTGGAAGCACTGATTCAACTTCCATTAAACACTTGATATAGCATTATGAGGAAAAGTTAAATATGGAACCTTAAAAACATTATCACAGATGGCTTTTCTTTCCCACTTTTTATTCTTATACTCATCTAAATTCTGGAAATAGTCCAGTCATTTTCACGTTATGTTCTTTGGAGGGGAAATTTAGGATTTCCAATAGGTACGTAAAAAGAACATTCATAAAAAGGCTAGCAATAAACATGCAAGGATGTTGTCTTGGAAAAGGCATTTTTCTAGGCCAGTGTTAAAGAAATGAGAATCTGTAATTAAAAGTGGGCAACTGGCACCTTGGTCTCCAACCAGCCTCCATTGATGTTGAAATTATTTTAGAGCTTGTGCCTTTTACAGCTTCTTTGGGTCCTTCTGGCTCTCTCTCTCACCCTATTGTCTCTCTTTCTCACCCTCCCAGGCTCACTTTTCCTCTCTGATTCCCCAGAAGCTTTTTATCCCCTGCCTCTTTTTAGAACTCAGCTTTTCTTTTTCATGCAACTTGGCAGAAGCCCCGAAAGGCGGAAGATTATGGTCTTTCTCTGTATTTGTGTGCGAATCTTTATAATTATATTCTCAGTCAGAAAGGAGGAATTTTCTTTACACCTAAGCCCTGAAGCTCCCCTCTAAAATTTACAACTTGCTTCTGACTCAACCTGCTTTAAGTTACTAACTTACTAAATTCCAGGTCTACAAGAACATAATTACTTTCAAAGCATAGTTAGAATATACTAATACTAAATAGGACTCTGAAGTGTTTGCTCCAGTTTTATTCCATCATATCAGTCAAAAGAGTCAAAGGGAACTTCACATATTCTTAGCATCCCTGAATCCACAAGTCTACCAAGAGGGGTGCCATGTCTATATTTAATTTCCCTTGGTTTCTTGGGTAAAAATTAAATTTTGAACGTAAAATAAAACCAACAGTGATGATTCAGCTGTCATTGAGCATCTACTCTGAAAGATCCTGTGCTAGGCACTAGGGGAAATAGAAAAAGGAAAAAAAATACAGTCCTTATTTTCAGTAAGCTTAGAGTCTATTGGGGAAAGGCAAAATGCATACTGAAATCATTGAATGTTAAGTGGAATCTTAAGCAAAATAAATAGGAGAAAGATTACTTCTGCTGGGGACTCAGTTACGGTCTTGTGAAGGCAGAAGCATTTAGGCTGCAATTTAAAAGATAGCGATGACGTCAACAATCAATAATGATAGATGGCCATTCTGGTTGTAGCAAGAGTGTGAACCAAGATGATTAAGCCTATAAAATCCCAGCCATCACCTAAAATAGTTTTTAAAAATTATAATTGGCTAAAGCAAGAGCAGGATAAAGTAGAGGAGTGAATGCTAAGCCTGAAAACCTGGGACAAAGTCATAGAAGAGTGGTGCTTAAAAGACGTAAAGAAATTTGAACTCTATTCTTTGGCAATAAGAAACCACTGAAATTTGCAGATATGCTACAATATCACTTCCTTAATAACAAAAAATTCATCACCATTGGTATAGAATTTTGTTAAAATATGAATATCTATCCAAGCCTCCCTTGAGGAGGAGAAGGCCTTTTTGAAGCTCATAAACAAAGAAAACATAAAGGGAAATAAATGGATAGCATAGCGATGGAGGAGAGAATGAAGCCAGGCATCCTTGGTGGATGTTAATGTTCTGTTTCAGGGTCTGGGATACCAACTGCCTCTAGCATTGTAACAATGGATGCTCAGAGTTTGATACCGGACAGGGTGTTAGGCAACATATACCAGAGTCTTTTTGTTCTCTGAATGGCATTGCCATCCATGGGGGGAGTATCTGGTCTCTCTCAAAAATCCAAGCATAGTCTTCACAGGCATTCTGTCAGCACAACAGCAGACTGTTAGCATACAAACAGTCATTAACCACAGGCTGTGGGCAAAGCTAATCCTGAGTGCGTTGCAATCCATTGGAACCAGGAAATCTGAGCTGCTGCTAATAGGCTTCCAGCCGCTGAGTCCTTAACCGGTTTTGGCCCAGCTTCCCATCCATGATAACAGGGCTCAACTCTTTCTTGTGCTCTGTTGTTTGGTTTCTGTTAGAGGATTTTTCATTGGGTGGAAGAGAAATTCTGGATTAAAATTTATTTTCCTCCAAAAAGTAGAATATCAGAGGTGAACAGGGATCCTAAGGATCTTAATGCTCAACCATCATTCATGTGGGGATACTGAGGCCCAGAAGGACGGGTCTTGTGCAAAGTTATGTAGTAATTTTTGACCCATCTCCCTATTCCTCAACATCTTCTCTCAACTGCTTATATTTAGTTGATCTGGATAGCAATTGTTCTTTCCTCTCATTTTAAATTCATATTCTCCACTATTACAACTTCTCTTCTGGTCATCTAAACTTAGAAAATATGTTCTCTCATTCTGATCTTTTCCACCGTACCTCTTGGACATAGACCTCCATGGATTACTTGATGAAGTGGGAAAATAATCAAGGGAAAGAAAAAGACTGACCACCAAAGGTCTGGAACAGTTGAACATTTATGGCAGCATGTACATCGTCTGCTTAGCCTAATGGGTGCTGAGGGCCAAGCACAGAATGTCCATCATTTTAAGATCATAAGGAAAAATCTCTGGACATCTGATTTCAAAACTCATTTGTTCATTGAATAAATAAGATATGAGGGCTTCTACCATGTGCAAGGCATTGAACTGGATGAATGAGTTAGGTCATTCTTTTTTTGTCTATGAAGGTCAAATTGCTCTGACACAGAATCTGGGTCATGTGTCCACACCCTAGTTGCAAGCTGCCTCTAACCAAGACTCTTAAGGGACAGGATTTAAAAAATACAGAAATGGAGGTTCAGATGTTGAGTGGCCAAAACGATTGATAACCACCTCATGCAGATTAGAAAAATTATTATCTTAAAAATGTCAATTCTTGTATTGTCTGTTGACAGGGATAAAGACCCCAAGACTCACAGGATTTATGAGGAGACTGCAAGTGAAAAAAAAGAGCAAGATGAAACATTCTGAGTGGCACTCCTGCCCTTCCTACAAAAAAAGAGGGCCCCTGGTACATGTAAATTTCACGTGTTAATCAAGAGAGATTATTATACAGAATTATCCTCTCATATTGAGAAAAATGTACCATACAAGACATGTTGTAAACTATGAAATAAATTCACACAGTACTTTTATGTGGAATTTTACTTAACATAATGGCTCTATGCAGGAAGACAGTACAACTGATTATTAGTACTGTGTGTGTGTGTGTGTGTGTGTGTGTGTTGTGTGTGTGTGTGTTTTAGTGGAGGAATAGAGGTAGACGTAGGACAGGCAAATTAGGGAACAATTCTCTGGGCTGAACTCTTTTTGATTCTTAAGTCATAAAAAAAATGGGAAAATTTAGAATTCTAAGAGACAATCTTAAACTGTCTGGTCAAAAGATTCCCTTTATTACTTGTTAAAATTTCCTTTACCAATGCTACAATTAACTCTACACGTTCAGTGTTCCACCAAAAGGGAGATAAGTTAACAGCCTGAACAGACTGAGCTTTGGAGATGATTTACTTTTCTTAGTAATGGGCTGAGAGCACAAAGGGATTTTTCCAATAACCACATAGCTGACCTTTTGTGTGAACAATTGGACAATTTTTTCAGTAGTTAGGAGATATTCTGACCTTGTAAATTTTCTTCCTTGGGATAGAAATTGTGGTTATGGACAATTAAATCTCTTAACTTATTTGGAGCACCTAAGGGCAGTTTTCTTCATGTATGTATACTTATTACACAAGCATGATTTCTAAACAAAGAGATTTTAAACCGAAAAGTTACAAATATGCCATATTTCCCACCCTTGTTGAAGCTATAAAGCCCATTTTCTGTAAAGGAACTTTCAGTCTGCCTGTCTTGCTTAAGAACACTATAAAATAGTCATGTCTATTAATCCACTTGTCTTATATAAGAAGAAAAAATGATTATATGGTGGTGTCAAAGGATCATAGTTACCAACAAGGTATTTTGGGGCTGCTCTTTTTTATTTGGATGTGGGGATGTTAAGGAACGACAGGTATTTAACTTGATGAAGTCTGTGGATAATGTTAGACAAATCATGAACGAACTTCCATTCACAATTGCTACAAAGAGAATAAAATACCTAGGAACACAGAGAACAAGGGATATGAAGGACTTCTTCAAGGAGAACTACAAACCGCTGCTCAAGGAAATCAGAGACGACACAAACAAAAGGAAAAATATCCCATCTTAATGGATAGGAAGAATCAATATCATGAAAATGACCATATTGCCCAAAGAAATTCATAGATTCAATGCTATTCCCATCAAACTACCACTGACACTCTTCAGAGAATTAGAGAAAGCTTTCAAAAACAAGACTTAAACAAAGACATTTCCTGATAAGCAAAATCTGAGAGAGTTGGTCAGTGCAGATTTGCACTGCAGGAACTTCTAATGTTTGTACTTCAGAAAAAAAGAAAGGTTAGGAATACAAAAGATAGCTAATAAATAAAAGAACGGTCACTGGGAAAATATAACAAACATTCAATTTGGTGGTATAAACAACAACAATCATAATAGCTAATTTATTGAGTTAAAATACAGAGCTAAAACATTGGACAATAATATTACATAAGCCAGACTGGTCATTTGGAGTTAAAATAGTTAAAGTTCCTTGCATTTTTCAGGAGGAATAGTAGCATGCATTTTAAGCTTAGTTTTAAGTTAACCCTATGCTAACAATACACGTTAATATTCCAAAGGTAATTACCAAATAATATAAATGTGGTTTGAAATGTATTTTCAAACCAGTAAGGGGAAGAAATGAAATAAAAGAAAATATCCTACTGTGGCTTGTCCCCAAAGCAGAATTTGTAATGAAGGCTTGTGTACAGGTATTTTATTTGGGAACTAACCGACGGAGCAGAAATAAGACTGGGCAGAGTGAAACAGGCAAGGATGATGGAAAGCCAGTCTAGGCATGCATCACTTAGATCCTCATCATTTCAATCCCATCAGGCACCCTCTGAAGCATCCTGAAGCAGGTTCTCTAGAACTGTCCACCAAAGAGATAGAGTAAGAGGATGTTTATTGGCTGGCTTCTATCCATCACCTATTGGCCAGAGGGTGTTAACTGCTTCTCAGTGCCAGGTTTGTGCATGCATTGGAATAACGAGCATGTTCTCCTAGGTATCCCATGTGGTGGCAACAGAGACACTCCAAGGGGAAGAAATGGAGGACTCACAGAACAGCTGAGAGAAGCAGGTACCAGCTTACACCTTCGTGGAGATGATTGCCACAACAATAACGAGTAAAATGGCAGATTAACATGACATCAATCTGGGCACTAGAGTTGTCTTATAGAAACACAGATAGGAAGCAAACATAGGGTGGCAGAAATTAACGCATGTTTATCGGAATCCACAACAAACCAAGATGGGCTTGACTCTTTAGCTGAAAGGTATAGATCATCACTCTAGATTTCAGTATTTGTTCTGTGGTGTTTACAAGAAATGTTTTGAATATAAGGTCCCAGAGATGTGGCAAGTAAAAGGATGGTTTAACATTCCCTCCTCACACCATTCCTGTCTTTTGCAGGTTGTTACTTCCCTCTGCAGACCCTGCCTAATCGCTGGCAGCCTGGGCGATCTTTAGCCCACCAAACTTCAGAATGAGAGTCGTAAGAGAAATTAGAAATCTTCTTTACGAAAGAAGAAATGGAGACAAAGGGAGAAGAAGAAATCTGTTCAAAGTCACAAAAACTGGTCGAAGTAGACCTGGGGTCAGACATTGGATATTTTAACTTTAAGTTTATTTTCTGTTCCAGTACACCAAGTGTCAGCACACTTTTAAACGTAAAAGGTTGGATGGTTTAGTCTTTGCATGCCATTAGATCTCTGTTGCAGGTACTCAAATCTGCCATTGTTGAGCAAAAGCAGCCACAGACAATATGTAGATGACTAGCCAAGTTGAATTTCAATAACATTTTATAAACAAAGCAGCCGGATTCAGCCCATGGGCAGTGGTTTGCTGACCTTTGCGCTACCCCATGGTTATTTTCTCAGTTATACCAAAAATAATGTAGCACAGTATCCTATCCATATCACAGATCTCCAGAGAGTCTCAGCCTTGCATTCTGGGTGATACTCAGGTTTCATCTCAACTAATGAGAAATAATCGTAGCCACCATCCCCCTGAAGAAAAAAAAGGAAAAAGAAAAATTGGAAAGATGTTTGAGTATTCTATTTCAAGATGGCAACTTGAACCGACACCTTTACTTTTGCTTTCTGTTAAATTCCCTTGCAGGGCGCTGTCCCAGTGGTCTTCTGATATGGGGAGTCATGCTGGGTTAGGAAGGAGTACCACCTCAGTTAAATATCACTGTCTGGTAATAAATTGCCTGGGCATCCTCCCTCCCCACCCTTCTCAGGCTCCTGGGTAAAGTTCCTCCTCCCTGCGAAGGCTACTTGTTCCCTTGTTCCAGACAAACACAAAAGAGGCCACTCAAACCTATAACAATAAACATTTTCCTTCTTTCCCATCTGACCATAATTATAGATTTTTTTCTTTTTTTTATTATACATATTTTCTAATATTTCCGCAGGGATCACAGATTTTTTTTAAGAGAAAAGAAGAAAAGGGGTAGAAAGGGAGGTGTACAGTACTGCCACAGGAATTACTTTGTTATCCCTGTTCTGTGAGCTTCTCCTCCTGACATGACAAGGGATGGTTTATGCTTGTTAAAATACAAAAATTGGCACCCTCAAAGCTAAATAAGGGCAGAATTTAATTTGCCCTTTGTAGTTCCTCTTTTCTATTCCTTTTGGTAATATTTCATCAACACTGTGCTTTTCTCAAAAGTCACAGAGTATTATTCTTTGTTTTTGAAAAAACAGAACAAAGCAAAACCCAAAGCTAACAGCCCTTCTACAAAGAACAATGGAAAATGAATAGCCACATCCCCCAGTGATGATTATTATTATGAATCTTTGTGAGAAAATGTCACTGGGACTCAGCCATGGAATTGAATTCCTCTTCCAAATTTTATTGGCACTTATTGGGTCTGACAGTTTGATGAGAGAATTGCAGATTATTTAGAAGCTCTTCCATCAATGATCGGATTCAGTTTGATAAAAAGCATTTGTTGAGTGTTAGTAACAATCTCAGTTACTGTGAGGAGGAAAGAGAAAAATTAAATCTGCTGCCTTCCCTCTAAGAGGGGACGAAAAGAAAAAATCCATGAAAGGCGTTCATCTTTTTACTCATTTAACCAGGAGTTAGTCCTTACTCACTTTTTACACAGTCAAATAAGAAAGGTAGAAATCATTGCAGTACAGAATTGTTTAAACAGAGTTTCTCGGAGGGATGCAGAAAAATTGGGTGAAGATAACTGGAAAATTTTTCAGAAGGGATTAAACTGTCCTGATAGAGAAAGGCAAGGGAGATTGTATGTTCAAAGAATCACCTCCATAGGTATCATATCAAAACCAACAGGCAGAAGATGCACATTTATTCCCTCTTCTGAGTGCCCTAGATTTTGTTGAAAGAAAAAAAATTGTCTTCCAGCAAACAGAAAAACAAAAACTAAGCAAACAAAAACGCCTTTTCCAACCCATGCTTTTGAGTGTGTGCTGGACTTAGTGACTAGATTCACATCTAAAGAATAGCGTGTGGAAAGGACAAAAACGTTAAGTGTATAGTGTAGAAACCTGGCAAATGCCCCCTTTACCAGATAATCAGTGAACATCACCATTGATAAGACATATTGATTTCCAATACCCTCCACATGATGTGATGAGAAGGGGATTTCATCTCCGTGGTACTCGTTCCAAAACCCATAACCCTACTCTAAGCATGAGAAAAACATCAGACAAACCCAAATTAAGGAACATTTGAAACTTTCTGCAAGATACCTGACCAGGATCCCTCAAAACTATCAAGGTCACAGAAAACAAGGAAGGACTAAGAAACTACCACAGACCACAGGAGCCCGGGAGCCATGAGAACTAAATACAATGAGGTATCCTGGATGAGATCTCGGGACAGAAAAAGACATCCATGAGAAAAACTAGTAAAATCGGAATGAAGTCTGGAATTTAGGCTGGGCATGGTGGCTCACGCCTGTAATCCCAGCACTTTGGGAGGCCGAGGCGGGCGGATCATGAGGTCAAGAGCTCCAGACCATCCTGGTCAGCATGGTGAAACCCCGTCTCTACTAAAAGTACAAAAAATTAGCCAGGCGTGGTGGTGCGTGCCTGCAGTCCCAGTTACTCGGGAGGCTGAGGCAGGAGAATTGCTTAAAACCGGAAAACTGAAGTTGCAGTGAGCCAGGATCCCACCACTGCACTCCAGCCTGGTGTTAGAGAGACTCTTGTCTCAAAAAAAAAAAGTCTGGAATTTAGTTCAGAATAATGTACAAATAGGGAAGTAGTGTGATAATTTGTAGTTTTGATAACTATGCCACGATAATGTAAGATGAAGTGACAATGAGGGATGCCAGGCAAGCAACAGAGGGCAACTCTCTGTGCTATGTTTGCAACTTTTCTGTAAATCTAAAATGATTCCAAAATAGTTTAAAACAACATAGCTCCTTAACTATTAATTAAGGTATGAAAAAAGATTTGTATTCTAACATCTGTCTTCATAAAGGCATTATTATAATAAACCTGAACAGTCATTAACTTGGACAAGAGAACAATAGCCCCATGTGCAGCAAATGCGAAAGATGAACTCTGTGATTTTCAGAGCATCTATTAATATTCATTTGAACTTTAGTTGAATCCAAATGATTTACCATAGGAGGATCCAATATAAATATTCTACTTCACAAGAAAAAGTAATAAAATATGATGAATTTGAAAAAATAGATCATCTCCAACAGCCAGCTTCCCACTGAAAGTCACATAAAGACAACATGGCACACACGCAGATGAAAACTCCCAGCCTGGAACCACTGGCACTCACGGCCAACCAGCCTAGCCAGGACCCTGCAAGGCAGCTGAAGCTGCTTGGGCAGGCACCAGAAAGAGTTTGCCTCATGATGTGTTCACGTTTCTTGTTGGAAATGCCACTGGCGAAAAGTAAAAATACACCTTCTTCCTTCCTCACTCCGTGTGTCTAAACACCATGCAGAAAACGGAAAGCCTTTGCTTTTCTCCCATGAATGCTGGCTTCCCAGACAGTTCTCCAACCCTCTGCTCTTATTCAGACAGTAGCTACAGAAAATAAGAAAAAAGAAGGCAGCCGTGGGGACTGAGCATGAGAACTGCTATCTTGGAAGATGTTTTTCTCTTTCTCTTACATCCTACACCCAGTATAACAAGAGACAGTGTTGCCTCTTCTGTCAGTATGCATCCAGAACCCTGGGCATTTTTCTTTTCTTTCTTTTTTTTTTAACTTTAATTGTAAGTTCAGGGGTACATGCGCAGGTTCGTTACATAGGTAAAATTGTGTCACAGGGGTTTGTTGCACAGATTATTTTATTACCCAAGTATTAAGTCTAGTATCCATTAGTTATTTTTCCTGATCCTCTCCTTCTTCCCTCCTTTCATCCTCCAATAGGCCCCAGTATGTGTTGGTTTCCTCTATGTGTTCTCATTATTCACTTCCCACTTATAAATGAGAACGTGCAGTATTTGGTTTTCTGTTCTGTTAGTTTGCTAAGGATATCAGCCTCCAGCTCCATCCATGTCCCCGCGAAGGAAACAGTCTCGTTATTTTCTGTGGCTGCATAGTATGCAGCTATTCGTGGAAAATGAATGGCCACATCTCCCAGTGATGTGTCTGTGTACCAAATTTTCTCTATCCAGTCTGTCACTGATAGGCATTTAGGCTGATTCCACATCTTTGTTGTTCTGAATAGTGCTACAGCGAACATACGCATACATACATCTTTATAATGAAACAGTTTACACTCTTTTGGGTATATACCCAATAATGGAATTGTTGGGTCAAACGATATTTATATCTTTAGGTCTTTGAGGAATCGCGACACTGCCTTCCACAGTGGCTGAACTAATTTACACTCCCACCAACAGTGTGTAAGTGTTCCTTTTTCTCCACAAGCTCACCCTAGCTGCCTTTCAACACCTCCATTACCAGCACTTTGGTACCAGCCAGCGTCGTCTCTCCACAGGATTACTACAAAGGCCTTCTACATACTGCCTCTATTTTCAGTCTCAGGAACGAGTGACTCTTTTCAAATGGGAGTGAGACCGTATCATTCCTCTGCTCTAAAGCCTTCAGTAGTTTCCCATTTCCTTCAAGCACAACACACACCCCTTATAATACCACCAAAGTCTCCCCATATCTGACCACCTCTTACCTTTCTGATCACATCTCCTACTCATCTCCCTCTTGTTCATTCTCCTTTAGCACGTGGAGCTCCTTGCCATTCCTCAAACATATCAGGTTTATTCCCTCCCCAGGGCCTTTGCACTGGCTACCTCTCCTAGCTGGAGCTTTCCTTTGTTAGGTATTTGTATGGCTATCTCTCTTTCTCTTCTAGTCTTTTGCTGTTAAAATACTCAATCCTGTGGCCAGGTGTGGTGGCTCACACCTGTAATCCCAGCACTTTGGAAGGCTGAGGTGTTTGGATCACCTGAGGTCAGGAGATCGAGAACAGCCTGACTAACATGGAGAAACCCCATCTCTACTAAAAATACAAAATTAGCCAGGTATGTTGGTGCATGCCTGTAATCCCAGCTATTCAGGAGGCTGAGGCAGGAGAATCGCTTGAACGTGGGAGGTGGAGGTTGCTGTGAGCCAAGATTGTGCCATTGCACTCCAGCCTGGGCAATAAGAGTGAAACTGTGTCTCAAAAAAAAAAAAAAAAAGAAAAGAAAAGAAAAAAAAATTCAATCCTATTAATATTTAAACTCATGCTTACATATCCTTATTACTTAACCCCCTTACCCTGCTTTTTTATAACATTTTTCTATATAATTTATTTATTTATTAAGCTTATTATTCATTATCCATTACAATAAATCCTCCCAAGAGGTAATTCCATGGGGAGAAGGATTTTTGTATTTTGTTTATTGAACAATGTCTAGAACACAATAGACACCAAACATGTTTGGATTAATAAAAGCTAATGATTCACAAAAGTAAGACATGGAAAGAATCTCTCAGAAGAGCATGTTGGCTAATGCAATATGTTTTATAGATGGGCTTAGATATTAAAGAACCAAGCAATGTGGTAAACAATGTTCCTTAGTAGATAGGAGTTGCTTCAGTGACTAGAGCTGCCTATGCCAATGTGGCCTTTCACTGTAGGACTGTGAGATGGATTTGGCTTTTAAATAAGAATTAAGGCCAATACAAGCGTTCTGCCTGTTGACAGTCACTCTATTTGGACAGTCCTTGCTTTAGCCGACAGTGATTAAAAAAAAAAAAATTAAAAGATAATCTACAAGCTGCCACAAGTATGCTGATGACATTTCAGGCAAATATTATTCTTAATAGATAAAGAGTTTTCCAGTCTACACACAAAAGACAATGTTTAATACTGGAAAACAGAATGGGCAAAAAACATAAATAGGCAAAGTCACATGGGATTAAAAAGTCTAATTAATCTGGCATCCAAAGAAATATAAGTCAAAATAATGATACTGTTTTTCTGTATCCTATTTTCAGATTTTAAAATATTAAAGGATACGCATTATAAAATTGCCTGCCAGAAAGAGTGTGTCAACAGTTAGTATCTTTAGATTTGGTAATCCCATGTAAATAAATTAGCATTTATTCTAGGGAAACAGTCATGGAGACATTAAATAATTGAATAACCACTCTTGTTCATTGGACTTTTGTTCATCACCTCAAAAAATTGCAAACGACCTACACATTCATATGTCACTGGTGAACACAATACATAGCTCAGTGAAAAGGTGCATGTAATCTAGAGTGATTGCTCGTATTTAAATCTCAGCGTTACCCCTTTCAAGCTGTGCAATTTTGGACATACTAGTTAATCATTCTAACATTTTATAGTAAGGAGCCACGAAATAGCATGTAATATTTTAAGAGGGATGAGAAGTTAGATGTGACTGGATTGCAGATTTCCTTGGCAGGAATGTGGGTGGAAGTGTGTTTGTGAAAATACGTGGGGTTTAGGTCTTTTGTGGTGCTCATTGAGCATGGGGAGCAGTGGAAGGATCTGGCCAAGGGAGCCACTTGATCATATATGTCTATAATTTTGTAAAGATTATTTCAGTACAATTGAGGAGGATTGACCAAAGCATGGTGATGTCAGAGAATGCATCAGTTGGGAACGTCTCACAGTGCTTCAGCAACCAGATGTGAGGATAACGGGAAGTTGTGTACTTCCTCACTTGAATTCAGTCCTTATTTTCTTTCCCATCAAAAGCAATAAACAATGGGATTAGAGAATGACAGTTTGTGTGGGGATGAGAGGAACATTCAGATCAGTTTTTGAAACCGTCTAATGATTCTAGATTTGCTATGTAAATGGTTACCTCATCCCCTTCCCTGGTAGGGCTCACCGAGGCAGCTGGGGTTCAGTGTCATATTTAGCTGGATAACGACCTAAATAATTTAGAGAGCTGCCCTAGGCAAACTCTTGCTAGTAATTTTCCTGCTTTTGTTTTCTCCCCTTAAACATTGAGCAAACAATCATTCATTTTTAATGCATTCTCGTCTCTGCCCAGTGGTCAGGGAGAAGTTCCAAATCTTTCACTGCCAAGGGATGTCAATGCCTTATTGGCAAGCTGGAGCCAGAGCTTCAAGTTTGCGAGAGAACTATGTGTGGGGCACGGGGTGGGGGTGGGGGGCAGGGAGAGATGGGAATAGACAAGGAGGGAGGGAGGAAGGAGGTAGCAATTAAAAGGAGAGAGAAAGAAAGAGCTCCCAAAGGAAAACTGTGTAAGACCAACTTCAGAAGTGAGCAGAGACACTTCCTGCAGCTCTACACCCCACTTTTATCACACACGGAGAACAACATTCAGTCATCTTTTTGATCAGTTGCTGAGGCTTCAAAACATGCCTTTGAAACACAAGGCACCATCTGGAGAAAATGACTTCCAGTCAACCCAAAGCCCCTACAGACGGAGGAGCCCTGCTCGGAGCCAGCTGTCCTAAAGTGCCAGGCCACTGCATCTCCCAGAGCTCCAGGCTGAGCCTCCGCGAAGCGGTGGGTCTAGGATGTCCCAGAGCACTGGGTCCCTTTCAGCAGACTTTGTGGCATGGAAGAGGTATGTTTTGTATGTTTCCGCTTCGGGATTTCTGGATTTCATTAGGATATACGGAAGTCAGTTACAAATTAAATGACTCCTTAGAATAAATTCATTTTTCCTTCTCTCATCTCTCTTCCTTCCCACCATTTACCTATGCATAATGCAGGGGCTGCTTGGGAAGTGTGTAAAGTAGGATTAGGTGAGCTGCCATGAACTAAAAGTTATAATGGCTTAAGCAACTTAGAGATCTATTTGCCTCTTACGTAAGTGGAGTAGGCAGCTTTGGTTTACTGAGGGAGTTAAAATAGAGTTAACAGAAACCAATAATGTTTTCAACTAGTGAATCCACCATTGCTAGGAAAAAGAGACCTTTTGCTCACGATCAGAGATAAAGGCCAGAACTCCAACAATCATACCAGAGTTTTATGTAACAATATGAAAGAAGGGATGAAGAAGAAAAGGGCCAAAGGTCACATGTAAACCATCTTTTAAAGGCGTTTCTCAGAAAGTAGTCTCCACATATCATCCACTGGAATTTAAACATGTACTCACACATAAATGTAAAGGCAATTAAGAGATGAGATGAAGGCTCAGCCAAAAATCTAAGATATTATTACTAAGAAAGAAGGGGAGAATAGAAACTGAGTTCTCTGCCATCATTCACCATTTTGGCTACTAAAATACTCATGGGAGGACTTGTCATGCAAAGAATGCATTCATGTTGGTCTTCAAATCAGTAAACAGAGTGCTGCCTCTAGCTTCAAGTCTAGGATCTACTGCTGCGACTTCTATATTTAAAGATAAGTTGCCTCCTAACATAGCATGATACACAAGGAATAGAGTAATGACAATGAGTTCTCCCACTTTGAAAAACGGGGGTATGAAAACCACAGTAGTCATTGGTTTCTAGCAATGATCAAACCCTGCTAGGCATTAATAGTGTGTACTCCTGATCTGGAAGTGGAGAACCTTCCTTAGTTGGAGAATATTCCTCGTCCTGGGCTCTGGGAAGAATGTTCCCATCCATCATTCACGGTCACTCATGGCCCCAGACACCTGATTTCTACATCTTTGAGTTCTTCTTTTACATACTCCTCCAAAGGTCCATCTGAAGTTGGCATGACAGTGTATATCCTTCTTGAAGGCAGTCCAACTTTCCAGACCACTTTCTGCTAATGAGAGTTAAAGGGCGCAGGGACTGTTGAGTCCAGTTGCCTTTTGGTATCCATGAGGGATTGGTTCCAGAAACCCCTAGATATCAAAATTTTTATATGCTCAAGTTTCTGATGTAAAATGGTGTCGTATTTTCATATAACCTACATGTATCATCCTGTATACTTTAAATCATCTCTAGCTTACTTCTAATATCTAATACAATGTAAATGCTATAAAATAGTTGTTATACTATGTTTTTTAAAATGTGTATTCTTTTTTTTGTTGCATTATTATTCTTTATTGTTTTCTTTCTAGTATTTTCCTTCCATGGTTGGTTGAATCTGCAGATGTGGAATCTACAAACGTGGAGAGCCATTTGTATTTATAGTCACAAGCCTTTTGCAGGCAGATTCAGGATTTTTTGGCAATATCATTATGTTAAAAATGTAATAGGGTTTTGGAGTACTTGCTTTCAGGCAATTGTAGGTGTGACTAGCCATAGCCTAATGTCTCCTATACACAGGAAGTGTTTCAGCATGATACCCCTGGGTTTTACTTACTGGCCTGTGTGTTCAGCCCATCAGGACGCAGCCCGGATGCTACTGAGGCATCTGGAATGATGGACACATGAGGGTGGGAGTGTCTTCATTCTTCATTCTCTCTTTGAGATTAGGCCTACAGTCTTTGCGTGGCAGAACAGCAGGCCTGTCTTCTGCAAAGACAGCAGTTTCACAACCACTCTGCATAATTTCCTTTGCACAAGTACAGACGCATTTGGCTTTTTCTCCTTTGCGAGGCTCAAAATTACAGGACAGTTAGTGAGAACTGTAGAACAAGGACTCCATGCCTACAGGGTTGTAGTCCCTTTTCTCTGCATTTGCAGACTGAGTAGGTCTATCCCTGTTCATCCCTCTGTAGTAGAACTTTGCTGAAAGTGACAAGAAGTAGCCATCAAGGAAACCATTCTGAGATTTTTGGACCATTTGCCCTAACAATGTAACTTCAGTCACCTTGTAGTCTGCAGGCAACATTTTGACGGAATATATTGCTACCACTTTACAGAGATTACAAGTTTCCCAGTTGCTATATCTGCTTCATCACTTCCTCTAACAAACTAGTGCCATGTTTTAGGCACTAAAGAACTCTAAGCTTTGTTGAGTTTCCATTGTTTTTCTATTTTATTAATTTCTGTTCGAATCTTTTTTATTTCCTTCCTTTTGCTAACTTTGAACATTGTTTGCTCTTGTTTTAGTTCCTTGAGGTGTAACTTCAGGTTGTTTATTCAAGATCTTTCTTTCTTTCTTTTTTTTTTTTAATGTAGGCATCTGTCACTATGAACCTCCCTCTTAGTACTGTTCTTGCTGTGTCCCATAAGTTTTGATATGTATTTTACCCTGAAGTATTTTCTTAATTATTTTATGATTTGCACCCCCCTTTAACCCAAAGTTTCTTCCAGAGTATATTATTTATTGTCCACATACTTGTGGTTATTTCAGTTTTTCTTGTGCTATCAATTTCTAATTTTATTTATTTGTGGTCAGAAAAGACCCTTGGTATAATTTCAGTCTTTTGAAATTTGTTACAACTTGCTTTGTGACCTAATGTGTGATTTATTCTGGAGAAAAATTCATTGTACTTGGGAAAAAATGTATATTCTGCTGTCGTTGGGTAGAATGTTCTACATATGTCTATTAAATCTATTTGGTTTATAGTCTTATTCAAGTTTCTCATTGATTTTATGTCTGGATGTCCTGTTGATTATTGAAATTATGGTATTAAAGCAACCTACTAGTCTTGTATTTCTGTTTATTTATCTCTTTGGTACCATCAATGTTTGCTTTATATATTTACATCTTCTGATGCTAGGTTCATATGTATTTATCATTGTTCTATTCTCATGATGGATTGACCCTTTCTTCATTATAAAATGTCCTTCTTTGTCTCTTTTGGAAAGTTTTTGATTTAAAGTCTGTTTTGTCTGATATAAGTTTAGCCACACCGCCTGTCTTTTTGTTACCATTTGCCCTCAATATTTCTTTGGCATCCCTTAAAATTCAGCCTATGAGTGTCCTTAAATTTAAAGTGAATTTCTTGTAGACAACATGTAGTTTGGTCTTGTTATTAAAAAAGTAATCAGTTCCGTCAATCTATTTCTTTTGAATAGAGTGCTTAAACTATTTACATGTAAGATAATTATTGATGGGGAAGGATTTGCTATTGACATTTTCTTAGCTGTTTTTTGTCTCTCCTGTAGTTCTTTTGCTGTCTTTTCATCTCTTGCAGTCTTCTTTTATGTTTTGTTGATTATTTTGTATTGATATCTTTGATTATTTTCTATAGTTCCTTTGTGTAAGTTCGATTGATACTTTTTTGCAAATCCATGTATGGTTATCTTGAGACTTACCTAAACTATCTTATAGCTATGATAGTCTATTTTAAACTGATAACAACTCAAGTTCAGTGACACACAACTTCATACTTTAACTCTCTACACTTATACTTTATGTTATTGTCACAGCATCTAAGTATATTGTGTATCTTTTAACACATTTGTAGTTATAGTTATTTTTAATACTTTTGACTTTTAACTTTTATGCTAGAATTATAAGCAATCACACTAATATTCTGTATATTTCTATATATCTATCTTCACTAACAAATTTCATACTTCCTAATGCTATTGTATTGCTATTTTGCATCTTTTTATTTCAGCTTGAAGAACTTCCTTTACCATTTCCTATAAGGCAAGTCTATTCCCTCTGTTTTTATTTGTCTGAGAAAGTTGTATCTCTCCTTTATTTCTGAAGAACAGCTTTTTTTTGGATATAGTATTGTTGATTTTTTGGTCTTCTTACTTTAACTATAGCATCCCACTCCCTTCTGGCCTGCAAAGTTTCTGCTGAAAAATCTACTGATGGTCTTACAGAGGTTCTCTTACATGTGACAAGTCACTTTTGTTGCTATTGAAATTGTCTTTTATTTTTGACAATTTGATTATAATGTGTCTCACTGTGGATTTTTGGGGTTCATTTTATATATAAAATTATTTCTTCTCAGTCCTGATTAGGAAAGTAAATATTAAAACAACAATGATTTCACACCCATCAGAATGGAAATATATCAAGACTAATAATATTAAGTGTTGCTAACATGTGAAAGAAAAATAATTGAAAGCTTGCATTTACTAATGGTTAAAGTTTAAATTGATACAGTAACTTCAAAGAGTATTTCATGATTTTCAGTTAAATTGAAAATATTTATAACTATTGATTCAGTAGTTCCACTTTTAGATATTTACATTAGAGAAACTTTCACACACACATAAAAAGAAACATGTATAAGACAGTTAATAGCAGTACTATCTGTGAAGGTAAAAAATTGGAAACTACCTTTATGTCTATTTTTTGGAGAATAGAACATAAATTGTATTCTAGTCATAGAATAGAATCCTATATAATATTGAAATAAATCAACTAGACCTTTTTGTATTGGTATAGAGAAATCTGAAAAAAAAATTGAGGAAAAAAGAAAACTGAAGAAAATCACATATAATATGATTCTATTTATGTAAGTTTAAGTAAAATTTTAAAGCTACCATGTATTTTAATTGATAAATAAAATAAATATTAAAAATGTGAACAAGTTAAATGTCAAATTCACAAGTATAGCTTTGTCTTACAAGTGAGATAAGTTAGCTATACTAAAGAAGGAAACATAGGGGGTTAAATTTACCAGTGATGATCTCTTTCTTAAGAAGTATATTCTACTTTGGAAGGATAAGGTGGGGGAATCACCTGAGGACAGGAGTTTAAGACCAGCCTGGCCAACACGACAAAACCCCATCTCTACTAAAAATACAAAAATTAGCCAGGTATGGTGGCATGCACCTGTAGTCCTAGCTACTTGGGAGGCTGAGGCAGGAGAATCACTTGAACCCAAGTGGCAGAGGTTGTGGTGAGCTGAGATCACACCACTGCACTCTAGCCTGGGATACAGAGCGAGACTCTGTCTTGAAAAAAAAAAAAAGTACATTTTACTAAAAACATTACTAAAATTGCTAAATCATATCAAGGTAATGTGATAACATATTAATATGTATCCATTTTGGTTGTTATACAAAAATTCTTATATTAGTATTTCTCTATAATGTGTTTTTAATTTTCAAGAATATCACCTTTAAAATAATATTTAACTCAATGCTTCTCCAACTGATGAGAACTGTGTGTTTTTAAAAATCATGCCACCTTGAAACATCTTGAAAAATACTTTGAGGCACACTGGCAGAGAATATTTTAAACTATGTCCAAGAAATACTAAGAAATACTGATTTAGAAAAATTTCCCTAGACCAAATTTTCATAAACTTTAAGAAAAAGAAATCTTTAAGTAATATAATTTTTGCTATCTGGAATAATTATAAACAACTCTATATTCTTCTTAATTTGCTTTAAACACTCTCTTTGTTGAGAAATTATTTAGTTTGTAAGTAGATGGCCTTTGCAAGAAGTTTTAAAACTGCCAGAATCAGAACCCAGTTTCACTGAGATCCTGAGAAAAGAAGAGAAACCTAGTCCCAATGCCCCAGGACACAAACCTTTCATGAAAATGGAATGTAAGAGGAACAAGCAGACAGGCATGGATCAGAGTGTTTTCTAAGATCCTTCTCATCTTTGCCACTCTGATTTATTTTAAGTCCTGTTTGCCTTAGTGATAATTTCCTTGGCCATCTTGGTGGGTTCTAATCGTAGTATCAACATCTATTCAGCTTGGGTAGCTAATCAATAAAATCCGAAGTCAAATAAGCAATACAACTTTTACTAAAAGTTTCAATGAAAGGAGGTTATCGTTTTTACTTGCCTTGAAAACTAAGGACAGCAAAAGCAAGGAAGTGAGTATTTAAATAGCTTAAGACTGTGTTTTGAATTTACTGTGACTATAATGACTGTCTACTAACAGAAATAAGAGAAAAGATTGTAAACTTGGTTTCATTAGACATCAGATTAGCTGTCTATTTAGAGGTATCAAAGTTCAAGTGGTGTGCATGATTGTAGTACCGTCTTATGCATTAGTTGGAGGGATTGTCGTTTAAGAAGTTGGGCTGAGCCCACATTTTCCTTCACTTTTCTAACAATTTACAGAAGAGCATGGGGTGGGTTTATGAAAGCACTAATAATGGGGACACGTTTGGGAGAATGGAGCACGGCAGTGGACTAAAGATTTTTCAAAGTTTTGGAAAAGAGGGGAGGTTGTTTGCTTAAATTAGAGTAGAGGAAGTCTCCATATAGAAAATACACAAGGGAATGACTCTACTGAGACAAAAGGAAAAATGCAGATATTTCCAGACAGAAAGGGCTCAAAAAGTTTATCACCTACACATCAAGATGTATATCAGCAAAATAAAGGAATCAGTGTGTGTGTGTGGTATGTGTGTGTGTGTGTGTGTGTGGTGTGTGTGTGTGTGTGTGAGAGAGAGAGAGAGAGAGAGAGAATGAGAAAGAAAGAGTGAATGAGTTAGATACAAGAGCAGATCAAACCCAGGAGTACAATAAAAAATATTCTAGAACAACCTCTTTGCAGCAGTTTGAGAAAGCAAGTTATCCAAACCTGATTGACAGCTTAAGGGCTCTGAGAATACTGTCAAGAATAATTTCCTATAAAATTAAAATTAAAAAGCTGGAAAATTTCAATTAAAAGATAAAAACTATAATATTAACTTAAAAAATATGCAAAACATAGGTCAGTTTCTTATTCGCCTCTCAACTTGCAATTTTCAAAACCTATATTTTCTGGGTGACACGTATTTAATGTGACAGAGTTTCCATCTCCATGAATTAAACTCACTACTAGGTTCTGCAGTAAAGGATATTTAGACAATAATAATACGTTACATGTGAGTTACAGGTACTCAGTTTTAAAAATCCATTTATAGACAAAACACTAATGACTTTTCCGTTCAGAACAAAATATAGAAGCCTTAGTTTGTGACACTATAAAATCAATGATACAGTGAATGGAGAGTGGGAGTAAAGATAGGAGATGAGTTAGAGAGAAAATGTTACATAACTACAGAATTCATAATTCATACTACATACAGTAAGTTAAGAGGGGCTACCTAAAATTGGTAGATCAAGAAATATTGATTTGTTATTGTAAAGCCCAGATGATAACCAAGAAGGGATGAATTGAAAACTTAAAAGCAGAAGATTACTGCAATTATTGCAAGGGCACTGAAATTTCGTTTTTCATGATAGAGAACCTGCAGACACTTTCTAAAGACAACCAGTTAGGAAACAGAGGTCTAAGAAATTATTTAGAGTTCAATAGAAATAGTTAAATTTGGGCTGTGGGATTAGGAGTGGGAGAAAGGAGAATATAAAATTTAATTTTACACTGCTCTGATGGAATTCTTATAATCATCTCTGACTACCGAAGGCAAGAAAATCTAGGCATATTTACGAATAGAACCCAGAACCAAAGACACTAGAAGTGCTGGTTCCTGAAAGGGCCTGAGAAAGCAAGAAGGTGGAGAATGTCAGTGGAATTGGGAAATAAAATTGTGGGTAAAGAAGAGAGAGAGTTTGTTTTGACCTCACATAAGTCATTCAACCACCATATTCCATTTCTTCTTCCATAAAATAAAGATAATACCAATTTTATAGGATTTTATGAAGATTAAGGAATATGCCTATTTCATAGTAGGTGATTGATAATATTGGTTGATCATATAGTAGGTAATCAATAAATATTGATTTTCCATTTCATTGAAGTTAGGTCCCATGGTTCCCATAGTTCCATCCTCTTAATTTATCCACTCTCCACCAGCCCAATCTCTGTTCTAGCCAGTCCTGGCCATTCGTTAAGCAGGGATCTTGAATGGAGGTTGGAGGGTTAAGGACTTCTGTTTCATGCTAATGAGTGCATACATTCCTCTAATTCTAACTCCTTGTGGTGTGTCCACCCCTCCTAGTCTGCTGGACGCCAGGTGTCAGATAGTCCCAGCTTGCTCTGCTGGCAAAATAAAACTCTATTCCTGACAGATATTAAGAAAATCAAGGTTTTAGAATAGAGTGGCTGAGCTGGAGACACTCAAAAAGGAAAGATGTTTATTTAGGTGCCCACTATCCTTGCATTCTCATCCCTCACATCAGAGGAGACCAAGACACCATCTGGGTGATTTCACTCCCTGCCTTTCTTGCTCTTTCTTATCCTCAAGGGCAATTGAAGAGTGGCTTTACCAGCTTGTAAATCAGTAGCAGCTATAAAACATGTCTGTCTGCAGTGATGACTTTTCTCTGTGGGATACTTTACAGCCATGGAACATGCCCAACATATTAATGACACAAATTCATTACTCTAAATGCACCTTCTGATGGAGACATCGTGGAATTGTTGGAAGAAGTGTACGTGGAACCAGAGTCTAGTATGGCAAACACCAGCTGTTTCCAACTAACTTGGAAGACTAAGCTGATTAGCAGATCCACCTCACTCTCAGATCTTTAATGAATGAGTTTCAGTGAAACAACCTCCCATAATCCCAGTGTCCCAAGAGAGTTTGGGAAGCAGGGAGGTTTGGAGGGACAGAGATGGACTGAACATCCCAGGTCAAGCCACTTGAACCATTTTACAGCAGGAACATGCCAGTTCATTCAAACCCTGTGCTGTCTTCATGTTTTATGAATCTTCTGCTTTCTACTATTAAAACATTACAACAATTATAAGAGGATTTCAAAATTTTAAAATGGGCCATTCACAATCTCATTTTTTAAAACATATTTCTCTTCCCAGCTCTAATTTATGGAAATAATTTCACAATGTCATAATCGGGTCATAGGTTGTATTTTGTTCTCCATACATTTACAGTGCCTTAAAATAGTTAGGGTCCCTGTTCAAAATTGTAACTGAAAGCACAAATGAAAGTAACTATGCATTTCTTGGAGCATGAGCCAGGACAGCGCAGGAAAGGGTATGCATTGCAAAATGCAATCCGTGGCCCTTGCTTTTGATATGCTCCCTAGTCACCGATTAATGTAAAACATAATATTTAAATATCTAGCACTCAGTTGACCCTGCTGCCTGAACAATAAGAATATTCTCCCTCCGCTACTCACCTCAAGTCTCAGTAAGAACCAGTATGTAAGTCTTGTTCATATGGGCATATGGATGTGATATTTCATCAGAGGAGAGTTTAAGTATGTATAAATGAAGACTAAAGCAGCACTGGCTTTGTGCAGACATCATCAGAGGCAAACTAGACTGCAAGATTGCACTGTAAGATGCAAGTACACCCATAGTAAACATTAATTTTTATTACAAGAAACAAACATCTGAAATCAAGGTGTATATATGGGTCCTTAACATGAATGAACCACGAAAGTCAACTCTCTCGAATACTATGGATTAATCTAGCTTTTTATTAAAATCAACATTCTCTGGAATCTTCTTATGCATATAAAAAATGTGTGAATCCCCTAAAACTAGGACTAAAAGTGATTCACTCTGAGTAAATCAAGCCTCACGTTTACCTAGATAACAAATCTTCATACCATGTACCCTGAAACTTAAAATTAAAAGAAAAAAGAAATCAATTTGCCTAATGGTAGGGCTGAATCAGATAACTATTAGTCAGGGTAGATGGTTGTGCCATAGAAACAAATAATCTCAAATTTCAGAGATGTATACCAAAGGAAGAACAAAAAAAAGGTTAGTCTCTTTCAGGGTACATGCCCATTATGCATGGACTGGGTACTCTGCTCCATGACACCACCTACGCTGGGACCCAGCTAACGGAGCACCTGCCACGGGGAACTTTGGTGGTGGCCCCGGAGGCTGCAGAAGAGGGCACTTGGTAAAGCACGCACTGGCTCCTCACGTTTCTGCATGGAAGTAGCCCACATCATGTCCGCTCATACCTCCCCAGTCAAACCAAAGACCATGGCCACATCTAAGGATGTGCAACAACCCTCCAGAACGTCTAGAGAAAAGAGAGAATCCAATATTTCCAACAGCCCTAGTGACTTTCACAGGGCCATTCTAAGTTCAAGACCACCTAAAAGTCCTGTGGAGGGTAAGAATGAGTGGTTTATGCATGATGGACAGAGGAAATGGAGGGGGTGATAGGACCGATTGCTTAGATTGAATTTTCCTATCCAGTCCATGGTGTTGCTTCCGTTATCCCTGCCCTGGTGACCTCATCTTCTGGTTGTTGGGCTCTCCTGAGTCATAGCCTAAGAAGTGCCAGTTGCCAGCCACAGCAGCTCCTGTAGACATGCCCCACAGCCCAGTATGAGTAAAGACTTGGGCCCAAACTGGGAATTGACAAAAGGAGGCAAAGGGTTAACCCTAGTCACAAATCTTACAACAGGATTTATCCTCTTAAATTAGTTAACAATTAGAAAACTGCATACCTACTAGTCAGTTAATTAACTAAGTGCTTTTCATGGCTAGAGAGCTGTAAGCTTTAATCTTTGCCTTAAAGAAGCTCTAAAATAATTAAGGAATTAAGTCATGTGAATGTGCAGGTAAATGAGGATTACGCATTTGCTTCATACATTTAGGAGAATTTAGGGCTTAGCGTTCAATTCTCAAACCAGCTAGATTTGGCTGACTTCTACGCCGCTATTCTTGCCCACCCCTCCTTAAACATGCAGACTTCCTTGTTTGCTTTTTAAATTAAGTGGTATTTGCACATGGACATTAAATGGATCTCACTTGAATTAATTGGCTTTGTCAACTTGTAGAGGTCAACCTTTGCCTATGGGACACTCACATTCAGGCTGGTGATCAGCACTGGCACGGACCAAGAGGCTCCTAGTCTGTTATCGGAAGAAACTCAAATGCCAAGTGATGTTTTTTTTCCCACTGACTTGTCTGAATCACCCAGTTGTTTTGGCCTCATCTATGACAATGTTGTATGGAAAAGGTCCCTATGTAAATCTCACAGCACCCTTACCCAGTCTATGAGCTTAATCGCATTGGCTGAAAGAACTGATTATGCAGTTTAACAAAACTAAACTGATCAAGGGACTCATTTGAAAGGTAACTCCAAACTCAAGATTCAATGGGTTGTAGGTTTAGACACGGTTTTCTCCTCACAGTCAAAGGTAAGTGGGAGGTAAAGATGATGGTAAGGCTAATTTACTTTGAATCATTCACAAAATAGATTCTACTTTCTGCTTGACCTTAGCTGAGGTGATTGTGTCAAGCATCTCCAGTATGAACCAAAAGTTCTATCAATGTCACCGGCTTGCAGCCTGACAAAATATTATACCATTCCAGTCAGAGTCATGCAAAACCTGGGCAGACAAAATGAACAAAGTGTGTGGGATTAGCTTAAGAGAATGATTTCCTGCACAGAAATACCATTACCCACAATTTTCAGGCCTTTGCAAATAGTACTTATGGTCACTTTGAGTCCATTAGAATGCTTTTTAGGCATGATGCTGGACTGAAGACCAGTCATTGCTGCAAATCCCAGAGATGAGCTGATTGCATTGCTATGCAAATTACAGGCTTTGGAAAACTATTTGCTAAGAATCCTTCTAAACATACACAGTTAGTTGAATAGAACTTCTGAAGCTTTAATCTAATTATGACTAAAGCAAATTCCTAAGTGAAACGAGGGTGTGAGAGAGGAGAATTTGTTTTTGTCTGAACAAGGAAAAGAGCTATGAAAGCTTTATTGACCTAGTAAATAAAGGAGAGTAAATAAAGAAGTCAGTGATAGGACACTTCCAGTTAGAGAACAAAGAGGGGTCAGTATGCCGCTCAGTTGTCTCTTTGAGGAAGGTAGGATTAATTCAGAAGGAAGAGAAAGACCAAAAATTATTCTTATTTAAGGAATTAGGCAATAATTCAATATAAATAAATGATACTCTTATGAACAGCAATTAAGTTCATCGTGCGAAAAAGTCGAATAAATCCAAATGGACAAAAGCATTTAAAAATGATTTCAAGACCAAGCACACATTCTCCAACAATTGGAAAAAACGTTAGAGTTGGCATTTATTTTAGTTTTGCACACATCGAAGTATGCAGATATTATCCCTAGGACTACTCCAGGCAATTGGGCCTTCCTGAGATCAGGCTCCAATCCCCCGCACTCCCAAGGTGTAGAAACTCCTGGCCTGGGCACCTCAGGTCCACCAGGAAGTCTCAAGGAAATCGAGGAGTAAAAATACATTTAGTGTCCATTCTCCATTTGCTCATCACGTTGCATATGTGGGAGCCATGGAAGAAAAAACATGGTGCTTGCCTTGGTTGAGTCTTGATCTGGGCTTCAAGACTAGTCTGTACCTTGACTGATGGACTCTGGGGCCTCAGGCCCCTCACATTTCAGCTGCAAACCTCTTTACCTCTGATTTATCAGGATACTCACGTATTTCCAGAGGTAACCACACCTCCTCATGTGGCTAGCTCCATCTTCCCACAGCTTTTATCTGTTGTTCTAAGTGATTGTTCCTTATCAGTGGCCCTGCAGTCTGGATGGAAGAACAGTGCCAGCTTTTCCTGCTCTCTGTGGCTCTCTGAATTCATTTGAAAGTCAACCTTTCTTTTAGCTGTACCACCAACCCCTATTTCTGAGTGTATTTGCAGAAAAAAGGTAACCAACACAACAAAAACAAAAGGACCAACCAGGTAGCACATTTCCATATGAATATGGGTTTATTACTGGACTTTTGACCTATTCCATGTACCAGTACTGCTGCATTATTTTAATTAGAGGAGTTGTGGTATTTGATTGTCTGTTAGAGTTAATTCCATCTCTTTCACTTGCTATTCTTCTTCATTGTTTTCATGGCTATTGTTGCATGACTGTTTTTACTAAGAAATCTTAGAATCAACTTCTCCAGGTTCAAAAAAAGCTTGTCGATATTCTTATTGGGATCACATGACTTTTTATTTAAATCCATCCCAACATGTTCAGTGTCTTTCTTCTCCCCTGACAACCATGGAGTTTGTATTAGTTTCTTATGGCTGCTGTAAAAAATTACCACAACATAGGGGCACTGGGGGTGATGGTGCTTGGAACAACAGAAATGTATTCACTCGTGGTTCTGGAGGCTAGAAGTCTGTAGTCAAGGTGTCAGCAAAATCATGTTCCCTCTTAAGACTCCAGAGAAGAACCATCCTTTGTTTCTTTTTAGATTTTGATGGTTGCAGAATACGATTCTTGGCATTCCTTGGCTTGTGGCTGCATCACTCCAATTTTTGCCTCGATAGTCACATGGCACTCTCCCTAGGAGTATGGCTGTCTGCATCTTCATATGCCCTTCTTGTGAGAACGCCAGTCATCGGGTTTAGAGACTAGGCTGATCCAGTATGACTTCATCTTAACTAAGTACAGCTACATAGACTCTATTTCCATAGAAGGTCACATTCTCAGGTTCTGGGTGAAGATAAATTTTGGGGAACATTATGCAGCCCAATACAGGGCTGTTTTTATAAGTAAGAGAATGTGTGTGGAGACCTAGCTAGAGTCAGGCCTAAAGGTCCCACAAATGATAACTATCACTTTGGGAAAAACTACCTTATGGTTTTGCTCCAACTTGTAGCCATCATTCTATTGCTCTAGTTCCTTTTTTCTTTCTTTCTTTTTTTTTTTGAGATGGGGTCTCGCTCTGTCACCCAGGTTGCAGTGGAGTGTGGAGTGGCACGATCTCAGCTCACTGCAGCCTCTGCCTCCCAGGTTCAAGCAATTCTCCCACGTCAGCCTCCTGAGTAGCTAGGATTACAGGGACGTGCTACCATGCCCAGCTAATTTTTGCATTTTTGGTAGAGATGAGGTTTCACCATATTGGCCAGACTGGTCTTGAACTCCTGACCTCAGGTGATCCACCCGCCTTGGCCTCTTGAAATGCCGGGATTCCAGGCATGTGCCACCACGCCCAGCTCTGGTTTCTTTCATAGTCAATTTCTACAGCAAACAACAAGCTCTCTTAACTTCTGTTTTCCTCAGTCATGCCCTTTTAACTCTTCCTTCTAGCTAATGGCTGTCTCTACAGTTCTGTATCTGTTTACCTGAAAGTCCCTAACGTTCATCTCCTTTTACTCAGTTGAAATCTCCAGGGTAAAATGTCATTTGCACATTAAAAAAAATCTGTACTGGGAGCCCACTGACATCCAAAGAATATGTGACTCTTTGTCCGAAGTGTATTTTCCAGAGCTTCTATAGACCATCTTACTTTTTAGGAACTATAAAAAACCACAAACTGGTGGCCCATGGGCCAAATCAGAGTAACACAGCTTTAAAAAATAACAATAGTTTGGCTGTCCTTAGGTGATACATACATGCAATACATACATGCTCTAGTTCACCCAGCCTTCATCACCTCCCATTGCTTTGTACCCACTGTGTATCCCGATTCACACATGTGCACACCCAATCCTGGAGACATTTCAGCTTGCAACCTCATTTTATTTTATTTTTCAATTTTCAAATTATTATTATTATTTTTTTCAAGACTGCATCTCACTATATTGCCCAGGCTGGCCATAAACTCCTGGGCTCAAGCAATCCTTCTGTTTCAGCCTTCCAAGTAGCTGGGACTACAGGCCAGGCGTGTGCCACCATACTCAGCTTGCAACCTCATTTTAGAGGCTGACTTGTTAAAAGAAAAACTTCAGCCAAATTAAATGTAAAGGAGTTTAATTGAGCAATGAACAATTCACAAAATCGGGCAGGCCCACAGAATCACAACAGATTTAGACAGACTCATGGGGTGTTTCGTGGTCACAACAAATTTATAGACAAAAAACGGAAAGCGATGTGGCCAGGCGCGGTGGCTCACTCCTGCAATCCCAGCACTTTGGGAGGCAAAAGCAGGCGGATCACCTGAAGTCAGGAGTTTGAAACCACCCTGGCCAACACTGTGAAACTCCATCTCTACAAAAATACAAAAATCAGCCAGGCTCTGTTGTTCCATCTTGGCGGGAGCCTGTAATCCCAGTTACTCCAGAGGCTGAGGCTCGAGAATCGCTTGAACCCGGGAGGTGGAGGCTGCAGTGAGCCGGGATCGTGCCACTGCACTCCTGCCTGAGCAACAGAGTAAGAATCTGACACACACACACACACACACACACACACAAAAGTAAAGGGAGGTACAGGAATCGGAAGTGAGGTACAGAACAGCTGGATTGTTACACGGTTTGAACACTTACTTGAACACAGTTTGAACACTCAGCAGTCGATGAGTGGTTGAAGTACTGCCGCTGGGATTGACCGAGACTCGGCTGTTGTTACAGGCGCCTACTCCAAAGTTAGGTTTTCAATCTTGTCTACCTATTAAGTTAGGTTGCATTTCATCCACAAGGACTCAAGTATAGAAGAATGGAGTCCTTCTCAGGCCATATTTAGTTTAAATTAGCAGACTGAATTTTGCCCATCTTTGTCTAGGAGCTGTCCTTGGTGTCCTTCGAGCCCAGAACTCTCTTGCCTAAGACTTTATAATTCTTAGACGTATAATTCTTAGACATGTAGTTCTTAGATGTTTGTTAATATCATTTGCTTTTTTCGGTGGTAGATTTTTTTTCTCATTAATTTAAAATAACTCTTTTTATCTATTAAAGCTATTAAGCTGTTGTTTGTGTGGTAAAATGTTGCCCTTTGTTCCACGTTTGCCACTCAATTACTTCTCAACTGCAAAAGTTGTGCAGTTTCATTTAATTGTCAATTTTCTTTTATGGCTGTTGCTTTTCATACCATGACATTAAAGTGTAGACTTAAAAAGATGTACACATTGAAATTAGGACTGAAAAATCCATTATATTTATAGATTGATTTTAAGCAAATTATAAGAACTCCACATATTCAAGTTAATCTATGTATTTTTAAATTTTTGTTAGTCTTTATATATACATTGGAGTACTTATTATAATAGAGTACTTTATGTATGTTGTATTTTTAAAATCACCTTTCATTACTATAAAAGCAGATATGCATATTTGAGAAAATTTTAAAGTACAAAGAACAAAAATAAGAATATGAAAACATTATACCTCACTACTCACAGGAGAGCTCTTTAACACTAATTTATACCTTGTGACATCTTTTATAATTTTGTAGTAAAATGAGTCTATATTGAACATACTGCTTTGTAACTTTTTTGTTAATATTATTCATCTTTTCATTTCAATAATTTTTTAATCTCATCTAATGGCTAGGCAATATTCAAATTATCCTGATTGTCCCCAGAAGTCTTTTTAGCTGTGTTTTCTTTGTTGTTCTCCCCCCATCCCATGTTATATGCAACCCAGGACTATGCATTGTATTGCTTGTTGTATTCCTTAAATCTTTTTGAAATAGTACTGGCTATTTTTAGCACTGGCTAAGTTTAGGAGATCAGGCCAAAGGTCCTCTAGAGTGTTCTTCCTTCTGTCATTTGTCACTTTCTCATTGTATCACCTAACTTGTTTCTGTATCTCATATATATCCAGTAAACTAGAGTTAGCTCTAAAGCTTGACGTAGTCACGTCAAATATTTTGACATGTAATACGATAATTCACAGAAGTGATGTGGGCTTCATGTTTAATCACATCAAAAACACATATTATCTGGTTGTCCCACAATTCGTGGTACTAGGAGGGAAAAAGATGCTAAGGCCAACCACTGGAATTGAAAACTTGAGTAATGCAAGTGTGATCCATGTGTAAATTTTCACTCTTGTGACTATGTTGCATTGCACACCGTCCAAAAATCCAGTTCCCCACCAATTATTGTTTCAACATTGGTTCATAATTCTTTCTAAATCTGGAATTTCATTAGGCTTTATAGAAGTGTGTGTTTTAATGCTGTCAGTCCTCTTGCATTTAATAAGCACACATCCTTCTATAGAGTTTACACACATTCATCAGGGTTATTCAGTTATCATAACATATTTCTATTGTAAAGACAAAATAAATGCTTTGTTTTTCCCATTAACTATCATCAAACCAGAGCTGTATGATACTAATTCATTTCATTTCAAATCACTACAATATTATTTTTCGATGTTATTTATTAATTAATACCTTTTGATTTATGTCGGCAATGTATTAGATGCTGGGAATACAGAGGACTCTATGAAAAAGATAAAAAAAAAGTCAAAAGACTATTGTTAAACCCATTTGCTTGGAAGTCCAATGTATGACTACAAACACTATTGTCAATAATAGTAGGTAGAGTTGATGAGAGTTTGTTCTTTTAGTCTCTGTGACATGAAAGCTAATGTTAAAAATTCTTAAAAGAGATGCTTGCCTACAACAGTAAATAAAACATCACTTTGGGAGGCCGAGCCCGGCAGATCACTTTAAGTCAGGAGTTCAAGACCAACCTGGCCAACATGGTGAAATGCTGTCTTTACTAAAAATATAAAAATTAGCCAGGCATGGCAGTGAACACTTGTAATCCTAGCTACTCTGGAGGCTGAGGCAGGAGAATCACTTGAACCCAGGAGGTGGAGGTTGCAGTGAGCTGGAATTGCACCACTGCACTCCAGCCTGGGCGACAGAGCCAGACTCCATCTCAAAAAATAAAATAAATAAAATAAAATAAAATAAAATAAAATAAATATGCTTTAATAAAATCACAGTCTGTGGGTAAAAAGTGAATAAATAAAATTACATTAAAAATTACCTCTCCAGGAAAGGGCCTGAGGGATAATACTGAAATCAGTGTATCTAACGTGTAGCTGCAAAATTTATCAATACTTGGCCAAAGTTATTTTATCTGTACCCCTATTCACTTTTCCATAGCCCGTGCATAATTTGAAGACATCAATCATTGTTTTATATATCAATGTTTCAATACTTGCCGCTAAAAGATAATGACTTAAAAATCATAATATCACTATCAAGCTAAAAATGCATAATAAATCCTTAGTATATCAAATATCTTATAGTGTTCCTATTTCAATTGTCTTGTATAAACTGTTACAGTTAAATTCACTTGCCTCAGTCCAAATAAGATTAAATCATTCTATTTGGTTGATATATGTTCCCAAGTTCAAAAATTCTTTTTCTAAATCTTTTTTTTCTTTTTGAAAACTTTTATTGAAAGTACAAGGTTATTTGTCCTGTAAAATTTCCCTTAGTCTAGATTTGATGATCTCATCTACATTGAGTTTCCCATCATGTCACTTAACACAAGCCTTGTATTTTTCTGAAAATGAGAAGTTAGATCCAAAGGGATGAGTCTAACCTGAATCCAAATATATGTATTATATGTGTGTGTATATATATATATGTTTAGCAAGAACACTTCATAAGTAATGTCATTTACTTCCATCAGGAGACATAAAATCTAGTGGTCTTTTGACAAAATTATGAGCCCTGATGATCCTAAGTTAGATCCATTAATTCATGAGTGGTTACAAACCAGTGATACTTGAATTGTATTATTCCTTCTTCATCTGTTAGCAGAAATATTTCTTAAAATATCACTGTTTCCTCATCAATTACTTAATTACCCAGTGCTACACATATAGAAGAGGCAAGAAAAATGCTGGATTATTTTCTTTTACTTGAAAACTTTCAAAATAATTGGGTATATTCATAGAATATCCACAAGGTTACCAATTTCTATCATTATGAGCTCAATGGTTTAAATATATTTGACATATTTCAAATCCATTATTGTTACTATTTTTTGATGAACAAATTGTCCCATCTGTGTCCGGTGGGAGCCTCTTCAAGTTGGTTCCCGTATCCTTTTGACATGATGTTCAACTGAGAGCAAGCCCATGGAAACCTACCTCCAAAGTCTGAAGAAGCTGAAAGGCTGAAGAAAGAGGGTGACAAACTCAGTTTCTCAGAAAGAATAGTTAATAGGGACTTATGGACGGGAGCCATGTCTGTGTCTTGGGCTGCAGCAAGGCAAGATGACGGGTTCCTTTATACCATCACTCTCCAGAGCCAGGGCTTAGATCTATACCATAGGAAATGGGTGATTCAGAAGGGATGTATGGGACAGTTGAAGTATGATAACCTCAAGGCAATTTGACCTAAGGGCAGGATTTGTAATAAATACAGCTGTCACCTAAGGAACACTAGATAAACTGAAAATCTTCGAGACTTTCCAGGAGCTAGGGTAAATCAGAAGTCAATATGGCAGATTCACGTTCAAGATGGAGTTGCTTTGGCCTTCACCCATGGCTGCAATTAAACTTTGTTAGTTTTCTTACTTTCTGCATTCACGAGATCCAACCTTGTACATTTCTTTCCTCAGGCTTAGAATCAGCCATTTTTTCCAAGGAGCCCTGGTTCTTTCTAGTGGAAAATGTTATTTAGAAATTACAATGTGGGCTTTATGGATCCATGGGCTATTGAATTTTTAACTAAGTTTTTGCTGGTTTGGATGGAAACTGATGGACATTTACTTTACAAGCAGCCGTCCCAAATAACTTTCATCGGATTCTTGAAATACTGAAGTATTTCAAGATTCTCTTGAAATATTGAAATAGGTAACATAGTCTACACATTAAAGTTAGCTTAGCTTTCTCTTTTAAAATATTTGTTCCACTTTTTAATTTTTCATATTTTAGTATTTTGAAATGAACTCTCAGAACAATGATAAACAGCAGTAGTGATAGCTGTTCTTCTTTCTAGTATTAGTGGAATATATTAGCTAGCTATGTATTACCATTAAGGATGACATTACCATTATTTAAAAATAAGTATCTTTTATATCATAGTTAATTTATCAAGACTTTTAAAAATAAAGTTGGATACTTAATTGTACGAAAGTCATGTTTTTAAGTTATTTATTAATTTTATTTTACATTTGAATATATAGCTATTGAGGAAGGAACAATCATTTTTATAATTTTTCACTTTAATTATGTCAATACATCTTGTTAGAAAAAAAGTGTTCTGTTGTTTCATCATTTGAGCTTTTGTGTGAGTGTGCGTAAATCACTGCTCATAAATACTATTGATTGACCAAAACCTAATATCTGCATGTTAAATAACATTATAATTCTTCTCGAAGTAACTTACTTTTTACTTAAAATTTAAAAAAAAATTTCAACTTTGCTTTTAGATTCAGGGGTACATGTGCAGATTTGTTACATAGGTATATTGTGGGATGCTGAGGTTTGGGGTACAGTTGATCTCGTCACTCAGGTAGTACCCAATACTGAGTTAGTTTTTCAACTCTTTCTTCCCTCCCTACCTTCCCACTAGTATAGTCCTCAGTGTCTGTTTTTGTCATCTTTATGTCCATGAGTATCCAATGTTTAGCTCCTACAAATCTCAGAAAGTAAAGGATTTGGTTTTGTGCTCTTGTATTAATTTGCTTAGGATGATGAAAAGACATTTTTAATACTTAAGATTTTAAGTGTTTCTCCTTTAACCTAATGACACCATGAGAAATATAAATGGATTTTCTAATATGGATCCATCATAGCACACCTGTGGTGAATTTACTTGGCCATAATGTATCATAATTGTATCATTATTCTTTTAATAGAGTGCTAGTTTTTATTTGCACATATTTTATTTATAACTTTCCAATAATATGCATATTCATATGGAATCTATTATTTTTCTTCTATTAGTGTGTCTTTTGTTCATCTATTCTTGTGAGCCAGGGCAGTTTAAATGGTATGTGAATTCTCTTTTTTTTTTCTTTTTTCCTTTTGGAGGCTAAAAATACTATGCCAAAACACCACCTGGGTCTGATGTTTTTTAATTGCTGATTATCTGCAAGATTTGCTAAATTCTTTCACTACTAGTGGTAGACTCCAGTTTTCAGTATCTTTTAGTTAATTTCTGTTGTTGATATATTTCAGGCATATTCTTATTTATTTATTTATTTTGAGATGGAATTTCGCTCTTTTTGCCTGGGCTGGAGTGCAGTGGCGTAATCTAGGCTCACTGTAACCTCCGCCTCCCAGGTTCAAGCCATTCTCCGAAGCAGCTAGGATTACAGGCATGCGCCATCACACCTGGCTAGTTTTGAATTTATAATAGAGATGGTATTTCACCATGTTGGCCAGGTTGGTCTCAAACTCCTGACCTCAGGTGATCCACCCACCTTGGCCATCCAATGTATTGGGAGTACAGGCATGAGCCACTGTGCCCGGCCCAGACGTATTCTTTCAACTGCTTGACAGTATGCTGTAATCATAGATTTTTGCCTGTGTGATTTCTACATTTTAGAATTTTTTTGAGATTTTCTCTGTAACCTAATATATTAATTATTTTCATAAGTGTTTGGTGAATTTGGGGAAAGAATTGTACCTTATTGAGCATAAAATCTGCTATAGAAATATTTCTAATAAAATAACCTTGTTAACTTATATTACTCAAATTATGTACATCATTACCTATTTTTAGCCTAATGATCTAGTCTAATGATTTAGCCTAATAGCATAGCTGTTTTGTCAGTATATCTCAGTATACCTAATATTTATTTTTATTTATATATTTCAGTTCTGGGTCACTTAACTTATATAGGCTCATAACTATGATAGTTTTATTTATTTCTTCCTGATTTTTAAACTCAGCTTTGCTGTAAATTTTATTTCTGATGTTAGTTATTTGGTCAACCCAGTTTACTCCTTTAATTTTTTTTTCCTTCTTTCTTCCTCCCTCTTTTCCATACACTTTTTCTTCCTTCCTTCCTCTCCTTCCCTCTCTATCTTTTAAAGTTTACATATGCAATCTTTCTTACTTCCTGTTCTAATTTTCTGTTTTTAACCCTATACTTTTGAAAGTAAGATTTGGTGAATTATATTCATTGCATATAAAAACGTTTTATTTCAATATGAGTGTTTAATTCATTGTTACATAGTGCTACAAATGCCTTAATTTTCTTCCGTTATTTTATTTTGTGCTTTCAGTTTTTTATGTTTCTTTTGCTATGTTGCTTCTTTCCTATGTACTTTTTTTCTAGAGTAATTGTTTTTCAAATAAAATTTTGCAAATTAATTGTTTTATGAGATGTTAATGGATGCTCTAGGAAAAAAAATCACATTTTTTATGACTACACAAGATAGGGAAATATTTGAATATTATTTTTGGAGATCCACAATAAATATTAAAATGATTGTGCTTCCAAGAACATCAGCAACTAGGCAATCTGTTTGACTATGTTTAATCAGAGTTTGCAATCTTATAACACAGAACACATTTTTCGTTTTATCTCTAGCAATAGCCTATGAAATCATAGTTGTGGGATGCTGGTTTGGGAAATGCTCTTTTAGTGATTAGGAATTCATAGAATCTACTTTACTTATCATTGCTCACCTGGAACTGTTCTAAAAATACTCATTGAACCTATTTTTCCAACCCCGCTTTTGAGCTAATCTGCTTTTTTGTGTCCCTTCAACTAAACTCTGCAACTAATAACTTGGATTTACTGTTGCTCATGACCTGGTATCATGGTGTAATTCTATTACCATTATAGTTTGCCAGCTGAGACATTTTATTAGCAAATGATTAAATTGAGCTATCAGAAGAGAAATTTACAGAGACAACTATAGCTTGGCCTCAGGTAGGTACTCAAATTGTTATGAGTAGGAAAGGAACATCTAATGGATGGTAAAAGAGAAACAGATGATCTGAAGTCCACATGAAGATGGTCTGGAGATTCTCACCCAAACAGGAGATTGGCTTTAAAGGAGCAGCAGCGTCACATTAAAATAAATATTTTAATTTATTTTAAATAAATTCTTCCAAGGAGTTAAAAGAACTTCAAAAGCTCCGGAACCAAATTATTTTACAAGAGCCCCAAGTTGACACGTTTGGCTTTGAAACAACCATCAGTGGTTTAATGGTTTACTCATTTTCAAAGAAATATAATACAATACAATTTGAAGGATGGTCTGTGAGATGAAACTGGCTACGGATTAAGGAGAACAGGGTTCTAGTGACAACTCTTTGGTTAAGCCATTTTGTTTCTCTCAACTTCAGTCACTTGCAGCTGCAGAACGAAAACAGAGCAGTAACTGAAGTAATTCAATGATTCTTGTGTCATATGACCTCAGAAAATCTACAAATCAATGAATATAAGTTTTGGGATATTACTACTACAAAAAATGTTATAATAAACACCTTGTACATGTCTCCTTGTGTGTTTTAGAGTTTCTCTTGGAGAGTGTTGGTTATGCCTCTTTAGAAAATTATGAAATAAATGTAGTCACCACCAACATATTTTAAGAAAGATGATTGAGCAATATAAAAAATACCCAATTGTATTACATACAGTTAAGGATAATGAATGTTTCATGAAATTAAGTTTTGTTTTATTTATAAGTGCATATGTACATATATGTGTACTATATGTTGTCCTGTAAAAGGTATTTTCTACTGTGAGTTATTTAAAGACAGTTTGAAATACACTTTACTGACAGTAAGTATCTAAGATGAACTTGATGAGTCATAGGAGGTCTTCATTTTTAACTTAATTAGGTACTGCAAAATTTTCTCCATAGTTGATAGTATCAACTTACGCTCTCATCATTTGCATTTGAGAGCCTGAATCTTCTGTAAAACTCAGGTGGATCATCTTTTTCCATGCTAAATGGCATAAAACACTATGCCATTTCCATTTTCACTTTCCTGATTGCTAGTGAAGTTGAGTAACATTTGACCACACTCTTGGTCATTGAGTCTCCTATTCATTGATTTATTTGTTCATAGTTTTTGCAAACTTTTGCATTTTTTGTTCTTTTCTGAATGATTTATAGGAGTTAAAAATATGTTCCATATACTTCATGAGTTATATCCATTGCTAATCTTTTTCAAGTCTGTTACATTAAGATATGCAAAGTTTTATGGTGGCTTGCAGTTCAGAAACTTTAAAATTTAATGTGAACAAATTTGTCAGTCTTTTCTTTATGAGTTGTGCTTTTGGAGTCATGTTTAAGCAATTCTTCCCCATCCAAATTCATAAAAACATACCTCTACATATTCTTCTAAAAGTTCTAAAGTTTTGCTTTTCAGATTTATCTTTATTCCACCTGGAGAGGATGTTTTATGGGTTGTGTGAGGCAGGAATCTGCTTTTTTCAAAATGAATAACCAATTTTCTCAATGCCAATTATTGAATAATTTATTATTTACTCAATTGTAAAGTGGCTTTTCTTATACACCAAGTTCCCTGATAAATGTAGCTCTGTTTGCTGAAGCCTGGCGCCTTACATATTTGACCATTTTTGCTGTTAGACTTTTTCTAACTCCTTGAAATACTTTACAGAAAATAATTTTGCAGAGAACTGTGGCCTTATACTAATATTCGAAGGGTTTAAATTACTAAGAAACAGGAAATGTAGGTTACATGTATTAAATAGATGGTAAAAGATAATAGTGCCTTCTATACAGAAGATATTTTGTTATTAATTAGTAATAAAGATGTAAATATGATGATTAAACTTGAAGAATAAGAAAGATCTTATTATGGTCTGGTACAGTATTTTGCAACCTTATCAGACTTAGCACCTTTTTAATAATATTTTGTAATCACCCCTATTACTATCCTGAATTTTATTTTATTTACAAACTAACGTAACCCACCTGCTCACATATCATAAAAATCAATAAAACAACTTTTTGTAACAAAATGAAAAATGAAAATGATGCATAAGTAAATAATCTATACTTCAATATGTATTTCGCAACTTTACTAAAATAGTCAAATACTAATCCTATATGTAGAATCACCTCCAAAGTGACAGCTACAGTTGTAGGCTCATCTTTTTTTGTTTTATTTTTTCTTAACCCAATCACCAGAGGAAGTATTGCTGCTGAAATTGTGAATAATTAACTATGTTTTAAACCAAACAAAGTTCAATTTTCTCTTGATTTACATAGTAGTTGCATTCCTAGAAAATTCAATATATATAAATGTCTATAAAAAGTACTTAATGTATAATGTCAAGTTAGAGTCTAGGCTTAGAGGAGTACAAACTAGATTTTTAAATGGGTAAATATCCAGGTGAGCACTCCAAAGCAAACAAGCCTGTCCCTTGCATTGCAGTATGCCCAGCCTCCCTGGTTCTCACCCACAATATGCCAGCAGCACCTTTGAATCATTGCAACAATCAAAAACACCTCCTCCTCCTGGAAAATTCCCGAAATGTCACCCCAGAAGATGGGACTATCCCTATTGAATGACAGTGGTCTAAAAGTAGGAGATTTGAAATCTAATCAAGTAAGGGCAAACAAATATCCAAAGTGCTGAATGAATGCATACACGGGGTGCATGGGGTACAAGAGAGGAGTGACTGGCACCCCCAGGGTGGGGTGAGGTGTGCTGGCAATGGTAGTGCTGACAGATGACAGGAATTAAGACAGGAATGATAAGTAGATGTTACTCAACTGGCTGAGTCTAAAGGGTGGGGTGGAAAGCATTTCTCACTTCTCTGTAAAGAAAGCCTCTCCTTTGGTGTTGGAAGGTGACTGTGATGCAAGTTACAAACAGTGAAGAAAATTATATACACAGAAATGTCACCAAAACCAGATGCAACACATCCCTTTCCCTTCCAGAATTCAGAAAATCTTGGTCTTAAGTAGGTTACAGATACAGCTAGAAAAGACCCACCATTTCTTTAAGCTTGAGGAAGCAGTCTTTTTTTGTTGTTGTTAAACTCATACATCAAGATACTCCTAAATTTCCTTCATCTGAGGCACTTGCCTAGCTCCATTACCTTCAAAACTAACTAGTAGTTTTACCTCAACTCTCTTTTAGGAATCTGCTTCGGAAACACATCTGTCCTTTGAAATGATATCTTCAAAAGGAAAGAGAAAAAATAGGTTTAAATTTTTGAAGGAGTCTACTCCCTATATGACTCTTTAAAGGTCATTTTTCCCCTGATACATTTGTTGTAGCATTAATAGGCAAGTGATAGAAGAGAAACATGTGGAAGACTAGCTGGATTATCATGCAGAATATTCTCTGCATAGATTTGTTAGTATAACTAGGAATTTCACAGCTGGAATAAGGTGTAGTTAGTAATAAATTTCTTTTCCTCTAGAGAGATAAAGTAAACCAAAATGATCCCAGATGAAATATGTTTTACTTGGAAAAAATTTATCACTAAACAAGGCAATTCTTGCTGGGATCTAACTACAAACATAATGTCTCTGATTATAACTCCATTTACATTTTTTTTCTGTCATTGCTTCTATCAATTCTGAGTTCCATTCAACCCAGGGCCATGAATAAGAACAGTATGTCCTCAAGGCTGGCCCTGTGCCTAGTATAATGAACTTTTGCTGAATTATAGGATGAATGAATAAATGATTGACTCCACGAAATGGCAAGGATGTGTACACTCTGCCAATTTATTGTGCTATTATTATATTAGCACACCATTTTGCCCAGAGTCCAACCTTCACTATCTAAATCCGCAAGGAAAACCCAGTGAAATCTTAAAGTAAGAAGCTCTCAAGCTAAGAGGAACTTGGAAGGGAGCCTAAAATACAACTGATGGAATCTGGTTTTCTGTTTTCAGTTGATCACAACACTCACACTCATTTTCATCCCTGTTTTTCTCCAGCACATCCATTATTTTTACCTACCTGAGAGAACTCCCATAATGATAAAATCAACTAATATAGTTCAGACTGTTTCTAAAACTGTAAAGTATAGCTATTCTAGTGTCTAGTATGTGACATGCCTAAGATAATATGTTTAGAATATAAACATGAACAGGACTTAGTTTCTGTTCTAAAAAAGCTGGCAATCTAGTGAAAATACCACCATATAAAAATTTACTGTAATTGTAGGACAGAAATAAGGCTTATTAAGAGATTCTTGTAAAGGTACTGCCTTACTCCGTTTTGTGTTGCTATAACAGAATACCTTAGACTGACAAGTTTATAAAGAATAGAAATTTATTTCTCACAGTTCTGTAGACTGGGAATTCCAATATCAAGGTGCTCGTGTCTTGTGAGGGCCTTCTTGCTGTGTTCTCACATGGTAGAAGGGCAAGAGAGATAAACACTCTCTGTGAAGCTTTTATATAAGAGCATCTAATCCCATCCATGAAGGAGGACCCCTCAATCTAATCACCCCTTAATGGTCCCACCTCTTAATGCTGTCACATTGGAAACAGACGAATTTTAGAGGGCACATTCAAACCACAGCAGAGATTGTAGGCTACTTAGTCCCAAGACATAATGTATCATAATATATGGGGACACGGTACAAGATGCTCAAGGAATTTGATAATATTTACTAGTGGAAATAAATGACAAAGAATTACCCATAGTTTTACTACATTTTAATATACAATGAACTCTGAAGAATATACTCTAGGCTCAAAAATCAAGTTCTATTCTCCTCACAAAGGAATTAATGGAACCCTTAACCAGGTGGCTAAGCCAACAACTTGTGTTGATCTGGTTCGGTTTTGTCCTCCCTGTTTTTTCCCTTCTTGTCTGGATTGTGCTGGAAAGTGACTTCTTGCTAGTGGGCTCTAGCTTGAATCCCTGCTTACCGATTTACTAAAAATACAGGGTCTTTACTAATTAATTTATTTCAAAGTCTTCATTTCCCTTCAATACCTTCAGCAAACATCACCTTGGGCTCTTCACTTATCCATAATCGGAATACTGCCAGCTTGTATTTGTGACCTTTTTAAATAACTCTGTTATTCCTTTGTTGATGGGATGGGTATTTAACTGAATGCAAATACATAAAGTGCTAGTCAGAGGCTGTGGTTTCCAGTGTCAAGAGAAGGAAAATACCATGAAGATGCTGAGAATTTTGTCTGGCAATTGTTTGTTTCTTATACTAAATATCTTTTGGATATAATCATTTCCCCTCTCCTACCCTTATAATCCACAGTTATTTTGGCCACAAATGCATGGACTGATGTTTTCCCCTGATAGAGACTGAGGTGGTTACTGTTGGGGCTTGGGGCTGGAGGGTTTTGTAGATTAGGGGTTGAGGCTGCTGTTTGTGGGGCCATGAATCTAGCTGCATACACCTAGATGACTGAGCAGTGGATCTAATCTGCAAAAAGAAAGAGCAGCATTAGATGAAAGTGAAAAACATGGAAATTGCTTAAGGAGCTCCCTTTCCAGTTCCAGATTTTCTGTGGTTGTTCGCTGTGAGATTTTCTTGATTCCTTATGTTCCGGTTACGGCTTACATATACAAATACCTTGTGCTGAATAAACGTGACTTTCCTTTTTGCTAAATAACTGACATGGTCTTTCCAACAGCCTGCACTCCACTGAGTATGTCTTCAAAGTTTGAATAGTATCTTCTCAGAACAGCTTGTGTCCTATTTTGTCTGCTTTTGTTTTTAGATTTTAAGGTAACTGCTCTGTTTTTTCAGGGCCCTGTGTCCCCTCCCACTTTTTCTCCCAGAGATGGCATTCTGAGTACATGAGGAAAATTATTGCATCCACAGAGCACATGTCCTCACAGCACAAGAAAATTATAGCATCCTCACTGCAGGGTTGGCGGCTTCAGCTGTATGGAGGTGAGTTTCAGATCTATCTTATCAGTTGTTGTGCCATCTGGCCTTCGTGGCCTCTGTGGCAATGGAATCCCTTGCATGCTTGTGGTTTCTGATGTTTACAGCTGGTAAAATTGTGGTCTCTTCTTCTCTGTGTGATCAAGGCCACCTTTCATTCCAGGTGTTCTGCCCTGCATCCCTCAGCAATAAACAAGATCTAAGAAAGCCTTCCATATGCTGGGTCATCTGTTGCTTATTCGGCATCATTTCCAATCCCTTCTAAGGTTTATTTTGCAGATGGATAAGCTAAGAACTACATTTTCTAAAACTCTCTTTTCCGTGATGGTCCAAGATAGAGTCTGTTAACGGGAGACACTCATGGAGATTTGGAAGGTGGTTGAGAAGGACCGCCATTACTTTCCTGAGACAGTTGCAGCCAGATATGTGGGCAGGTATAAGATACCTAGTGCCCTCCTGGCATGCTCGTGAAAACCGCTACATTGGTGTTTCATGCTGAAATCACTGGAAAGGGTCTTAATCAACCTGAGCTCCTATATGGGTGGTTTAAACAACAAATATTTATTTCTCACAGTTCTGGAGGCTGGGAAGTCTAAGAATAAGATGTTGGCAGATTTAGTTCCTGAGATTTCTGGTGAGGACCATCTTCCTAGCTTGCAGATGACCACCTTCTCCCCGTGTCTTCACATGGCAAAGGGCACCCTCTGGTCTCTTTCATTTTTCATATGGGTCCCACCCTCATGACCTCATCTAAACCTAATCACTCCCCCAAGGCTCTACCTCCAAATACCATCACACTGAGGGTTAGGGTTTCAGTATATGAATTTGGTGGGGACCTCAACACCCAGTACTTAACAGAGGTGTGTTCTCTTCCCTCCACACTCCCAGGTATTCCAAAAGGTTAAGACCCTAAGTCCTTATCTAAAGACTTCTGATACTCAAAAATACATAAAGTGGCTTCAGTTTTCTTGACCTAAGCCTGACTAATTAATACATGTAGTCTTTTCTGAGAGACCCAATGGGAAACTGGGTAAACACTCTTCTGCTTTTGGTTTTCTTTCTCTTCCTTCATATCCCCTCCCTCTACCTGGTTTTGCTCAGGAGGATGAAGCTGTGTCATACATTTTGCCATTTCTCTATTTTATGTCCTTCCTCCTTCCCTCACTATATGATTGAAAAGAGTATGCTTCTGTAATATTTACTACACATAATACTATGTATTCATAGTATATTGCCTTGCTAAATATTAAAAGGCACATAAATCGTCAACAGAATAGTCAAGAGATCTAACTACAAATAACTACACTGGGAAGGTGGGAGAAGAAATGAGAAATGAAGGAGAGTGAAATTCTCAGCTATCATGACAAAGAGTGATGTTTAAATTGACAAATCAATAAAGGGTAAGATGAACATGCCATTTAGAAATGTAGAATTTACTACCAGGATCAACTAAGAGAGTTCCAAGTGATTGACTTTGGGGATGAAGAATAAGAGACAAAGAGAGATTGGGACAGAGTATGGTTATTTTTTTATTTTAAGCTTTTGGTAAAATTTTACTTTTAGTCATATATACGTATTGCCTCTATTAAAATACATATCTTTTAATAAAAAGCAGCAGATGGTGCATGGTGGTAGAAAGAAGAAAGCACAGCAACTTTATTGGAGAAATCTGAGTCTAAATGCAGGTGGTGATCAGCAGCCAATCCCAGGGAATCAGCTGAGAAGGTGAGATGTCACCAATCCACCCACATACACAGGTGAACCTGAGCAAACAATAAGACTAAAGCAAACAATATTTCTTCCAGGTTGCTTCTGGCAGCCTGCAGAGCTTGAAGAGTTGATTTACAACCTCAGGAAAGGAAGCTCTCTTCTCCTCATTTTGTTTCCGTCTCTCAGAGAATCTACATTGGCATCGCGTTGTATCACAAAGATGGCCTGGAGAGAGGAGAGGCCATCCATGGCGAGATCAGGCTGCTGAAACTGTCTAGACGGGGATAAGGAGCATCTGAACCTAGAGGCAGTGACATCAGCAGAGTCTCAGTGCTGACTGACTGTGGGCAGACAGAGTCACAGGTGTTGGCGAGGTGGGTGGAGGGAGCAGGGAGGGAAGTGCCATTCCCGAAGGGCAAGACTTGGTGGCAACAGGTGACATGTTGGAGGTAAGGATTGCGAGTGACTGCATTATGATTCAGTGCCACGAATAACGGCTTAGTAGACCTCAGAAGGGAAAATTGGCAAATGTGTGAATTTGCTGGGGCTGCCGCAATGAAGTACCACAGACGGGGTGGCTTAAACAACAGAAATGTATTTTCTCATGGTCTGGAGGCTAAAAGTTCATGATCAAGGTGTCAGAAATGTTGGTTTCTCTGAGGCCTCTCTCCTTGGTTTGTAGATGACAGTCTCCCTCTGATGTCTTCATATGGTCTTCCCTCTGAATGTGTGCATGCATGCATGCATGTGTGTGCATGTGTGTGTATGTGTGTGTGTGTGCACACGTATCTTAATCTCCTCCTTTTATGAGGACACCAGTCATATTGAATCAGGGCCTACCCTAATAATCTCATATTAGCTTATTTACCTCTTAAAAGGTCCCATCTCCACAGGCAGTCACATTCTGAAGTACTAGGGGTTAGGACTTCAACATGTAAATTTTGGGGAGAAATAATTCAGCCCATAACAATCCTGATGCCATGTGTAATATGACATGCCATTTTCTGTTCTCCAGCTTCCAGATCTATACAGATACTAATGCATTTGCCTTTTTAGTTCCTGTCTGTGTTCCTCAGCCCTAATTCTTTGAAACACACCCTCCTATCATCCCTTACTAGGCTTATTTTTTGCCCATAAAATGTCTTCAAAGATGCAACATTACAATTGTATACTACACAGTTATTACTAATTGTGCATTTTCAGAAAACTTTCTCTGAAATAAAATACATTTGTGATATAAAAATAATAAAAATAGTCCTTAAATCATGTTGTAGATTCTGTATGTCTTAATTAAAAGTAAAAATATGTGCAACATGATTATCTCAATAGATGCAGAAAAAGCTTTCAATAAAATTCAACATTCCTTTGTGTTAAAAACACTTAACAACTAGCTATTGAAGGAACATACTTTAAAATATTAAGAGCCATCTATGACAAATCCACAGCCAACATCATACTGAATAGGCAAAAGCTGGAAGCATTCCCCTCAAAAATCAGCACAAGACAAGGATTCCCTCTCTCACTACTCTTATTCAATATAGTATTGGATGTCCTGACCTGAGCAATTAGGCAAGAGAAAGAAAGAAAATGCATCCAAATAGGAAGAGAGAAAGTCAAACTATCCCTTTTGGCAGACAACGTGATTCGATATCTAGAAACCGCATAGTCTTGACCCAAAAGCTCCTTCAGTTGATAAACAACTTAAGCAAAGTTTTAGGATACAAAATTTACTAGCATTCTTGTTCAGCAACAACAGCCAAGCTGAGAGCCAGATCAGGAATGCAACCCCATTCACAACTGTCACAAAAATAATAAAATACCTGGGAATACAGCTAATTAGGGAGATGAAAGAGCTCTGCAATGAAAATTACAAAACACTGCACAAAGAAATCAGAGATGACACAAACAAATGGAAAAACATTCTTTACTCATGGATAGGAAGAATGAATATCATTAAAATGGCCATACTGCCCAAAACGATTTGTAGATTCAATGCTAATCGTATCAAACTACCAATGACATTCTTTACAGAACTAGAAAAAAAATTAATTCATATGGAACCAAAAAAGACCCCAAATAGCCAAGGCAATCCTAAGCAAAAAGAACAAAGCTGGAGGCATCATGTTACCTGACTTCAAACTGTACTACAGGGTTACAGGAACCAAAACGCATAGTACTGGTACAAAAACAGACACATAGACCAGTGGAATAGAATAGAGAGCCCAGAAATAAGGCTTCACACCTACAACTATCCAATCTTCAACAAAGCTGACAAAACAAGCAGTGGGGTGGGATTACTGCTTAGCCATATGCAGAAGATGGAAGCTGGACCCCTTCCATACACTATATACGAAAATCAACTCAAGATGGATTGAAGACTTAAATCCATAAAGTCTAAACCCAAAGACCCAAGATCATAAAACCCAAAACTATAAAAACCCTGGAAGATCACCTAGGAAATACCATTCTGGACATGGGAACTGGCAAAGATTTCATGATGAAGATTAAAAGCAATTGCAACAAAAGCAAAAATTGGCAAATTGTATCTAATTAAACTACAGAGCCCTGCACAGCAAAAGAAACTATCAACAGTGTAAATAATGGGAGAAAGTATTTGTAAACTACATATCTAATAAAGGCCTAATGTCCAGCATCTATACAGAGCTTAAATAAATTTACCAGAAACAACCCCATTAAAAAGTGGTCAAAGGATGTGAACAGACACTTTTCAAAATAACATAACACATAGATGTGGCCAAGAAGCATATTTAAAAAGCTCGACTGGGCATGGTGGCTCATACCTATAATCTCAGCACTTTGGGAGGCCAAGGTGGGTAGATCGCTTGATGTCAGAGTTCAATACCAGTCTGGCCAACAGGGTGAAACTTTGTCTCTACCAAAAATACAAAGATTAGCTGGGCACAATGGCACACGCCTATAATACCAGCTACTTGGGAAGCTGAAGCACAAGAATCACTTGAACCCAGGAGGCAGATATTGCAGTGAGCTGAGATTGTACCACTGCGCTCCAGTCCAGATGACAGAACAAGATTCTGTCTCAAATTTAAAGAAATAAAAGCCAAATATCACTGATAATTAGAGAAATGCAAATCAAAACCACAATGAGATACCATCTTACATTTCTCAGAATGGTATTAATAAAAAGTAAAAAAACAAAAAACAGATCCTGGTGAGGTTGTGAGAACATTTATACACTGTTGGTTGAAGTATAAATTAGTTCAGCCATTGTGGAAAGCAGTGTGTTGATTCCTCAAAGAACTAAAAACAGAACTACCACTTGACCCAGCAATCCCATTACTGGGTATATACCCAAATGAATATAAATCATTCTATTATAAAGACTCATGCATATATGTGTATGTTCATTGCAGCACTATTCACAATTGCGAACACATGGAATCAACTTAAAGACCTATTGATGATAGACTGGATAAAGAAAATGTGGTACATCTGTTCAATGGAATACTATGCAGCCATAAAAAAGAATGAGATCACGTTCTTTGCAGAAACATGGGTGAAACTGGAGGACAACTATCCTTAGCAAGCTAACAGAAGACCAGAAAACCAAATATTGCATCTTCTCAGCTATAAGTGGGAGCTAAATAATAAGAACACATGGACACAAAGCGGGGAGCAACAGATGCTAGGGCCTACTTGAGGGTAGAGGGTGGGAGAAGGGAGATGATCAGAAAAAATAACTATTAGGTACTAGACTTAGTACCTGGGTGAGGAAATAATCTTTACAACAAACCCCTGTGATATGAGTTTACCTATATAACAAACTGGAACATATACCCCTGAACCTAACATAAAAGTGAAAAAAGTGTTCAATTTTTAAACATAGAAAGAATAAAGAATCTTAAACATCTTTATATTTTCAGAATTAGTGCTTGTGATAACAGAATTTCTCATCATCAATTTGGGTAGTAGTTTAAATTCTAAATGTTCATGGGCCCCCTTTGAAACCCAGAGGGAGGGAAAGACCAGTGACACAGGCTTTGACTATACTGACATCGGAAGGCTGCCTTTTCAATCTGTGCTCTTCACAGAAAAACATCACAGCAAATTTTCTTTAAATAATATGCTACACAAGATTCAAGACATGCCTGGTACATTGAAAGCTTTAAGAATATTTAGTTCATGAGTATATTTTGAGTATATTTTGTTCCACGTGTTTTTGTATCCACAGGAAGTAAATCTCTAACATAAAAAAAATTGAAGTTTCCTAAAATGATTACCATCTGTTAGACCTATATTGTTTCCCAAAGTATAACTAAGGCATGTGTTAAAGCTACCTCATGAGAGCATGAAGGTTAGGGTTAGGGTCACAACACTTAATATGGGTTGTCACCAGGAAGTTGCTTCTCCCCATCAGAATGGTGTCCTTCTCTCCATGGTATGCAGACAGCATCCAGGTGACACAAAGTCATGCTGCAACCTACCTTGCTACTGACACCCTGTGAAATGTTGTCAAAAGCCATGCATAATTATGAGCCTGGAATGTGTACCTATTTAAATTAGTGCCAAGGTGACAAAAAGCACTCTTTATTATTTTTTTTTAGAAAAAAAAATACATGAAACCCAATGGAGGGAAGGTGAGGACATGATTCTGCCTTCTACCCTGGGCCACAATGCCAAATGGATCAGAAGAGCAGCAAGAAAATGGTAATTTAGAACCTTGAAAGCAAAATCTGAACAAAAGCTAAGATCTTTTCAGACTTTGCAAAAATTAAATTATTTGTTATTTTTTTTTTATATTGTTGATTTGTCAAACTTTTGACAGATGGACAGAGCACATCCTTTTTAAATGGCTCAATCTTTTGGATTTGAGTGAAGCACCAATATTATGAATTTTATCTTACTATGACGACATTTATTTTAATTCTTAGGTGACATTTTGGAATACAGGCTTTTGAGGGTCTTCAGTGTTTCAGTAAGATGGTCCTTTGCTACCTCCCCTGGGTAGGGTTGCATCTTGTCTTAGAAAACTCTTTCAGAAAGTTAAATCCATCTCCAGGGTCCTTGAATTCAAGCAACAGAAATATATCCAACCTTTCTTAAAAGGAGATCAACTATACAGAAATGGGAATTGTACTGCCCACGAGTGTGAAATATGCCCTCCAAAGTCATAGGCCCAGAGCAAGAGTCTGGGGGTAAACTAGAAAGATGCCTCTCTCAGCAACTCTGTCCACAAAGCTTGGCCCCTGTGTCCTCCTGGTCTCCTCATAGATACTTTAAAAGTAGTCACTCAAAAGTCATTCACAAGCATCATTCCAATGAATTCCACGGCTACAAAAAATAGTGCCTCCCTCATCAGGTTGTCATAGGTACAAAAGGAGTTGGCGTGTCATCTCAATAATCAACACATCATTGAAGCAAAACCAGATTTTAAAAAAGAAAATGACAGGTGAAAACAAGATCAAGAAGTTCTCCTGAAACAATAAGAAATTGCTCCTAAAGGCTTTTCTAATTAGATACAACAACGCTTGAATTGTATCACTGTCTACCTGCCTGGACCACCTGGCAGGCTGCCTACAAATAGGCAAAGACAGGCTGGAAAAAAGAAAAAGTAAGAAAGAGTAACCCACAAGCTTACAAAACTGCGATCTAGCTACATGGTAATTAAAAACTCCACATTTCAATGGCAGATTTCTGGATGACAGCTTTGGAAAAAGTAAATAATCCAAATGTGCACACTCTCCAGCAGAATTCCAGATTTGGAACTTGATTCGAAGGAAATAAATAGAGAAGTGAGTAAATATTTAGCGGAAAGAATTGACACCGCAGCATTCTTTATGAGTAAAAAATTGAAAGCAATTTAAATGACCCTCAGCATAGGCTAAACATGGAAAGAGTAAAATCCACATAGCCATTAAAAATGATACTGGAGAAGTATTTTCTTCACATAAACAGATGTTCGTAATGTCTATTAAGTGAAAAAAGAAGTTATAAAATAATATGTTTAATGCGATTCCATTCTTCTCTGAAAATATATGTGCAATTTTATGTGCAGAGGGAAAAATAACTGGGAGGTAAACAGTCACATTGTTCATTTCTGGAGGGTGGATTATAGGGACTTTACTATTTTCTGGTCTGTGTTTACTACTTTTTTTTTAACGAGTTTGTAAAACTGTAAGAAGGATAAATGAAAAAGGAATGCAGTGAAACTTCTTATAAGTAGAAGAATCTTTTTGTAATGCAAATAATTGTACCTGCTCTTTCTTCATTGGAGCATATCTGTTCCTTCCGAGGTTCGCTTGCAGAGGGAGACCCAGCATTTTCCTTAGCTTCCAGTAGAGGTTGTTACCGCAGTGTTTAACCAAGAAAAGCTAAATGTTTTCCAAGTGGATTTTATGTTTCTCCCCAGTGCTGATCAACTACAGGATCTGGGCCATGTAATAACCTCGCCAGGCCTCAGTTCCTCATCTAGAATATGGGGATGATTATCGTTCTGTCTTGAAGGATGGAAGTGAGAATTTTAATGGACATAAGCAAACTGTTTGGCTGTCTGTGGCTGCTCCATAAATGTGGCAGTCACCACTATTATCCTCAATTCTAAGGCCGTGGTCCCTACCATTTTAGAGGTGACAAGAAAGTGAGAAACACTTCTTCCCCAAGTCATACAGCCTCCTTTCATTGATTCAGTTATTGGGAACACAGTTTGGGAGTTTCTGTTTTCTTACTTTGAAAGAGTTCGAGCTTCCATTTGCGTGTGCCCAGGAAAAGGGCATCAACTCATTGCAGCCTGGGCTTGCTGTGTTCCGTAGTGGGGCAGGCAGAGACCCACGTGAGCAGAGACCCCATTGAGCTCCACTGGAGGACAAGTGTTTGACAGTTTTCTGTTCCCCAGCCATCAATGTCTGCACTGCCTGGTTGTATTTCTTATGAATACTCCTAGACCCTGAAAAGACTACATTGGAAAAAATTCTTTATAGGTCACTACTTCTATTTTTTGACAGGTGAACTTTCATTGACCCCCATGAAAATCTGCCTCTGTAAGCCAGGCTAGTGCTGCATTCTGCAAAAAAACAAATAAAAAGAATTGTTTCATTAACTGGGCTGAAAGAGGTATCACCCTAATTCTTGACGTGCTAATGATCGCTGGTTCTCAAAGGTGCTAATTTTCAGACTCCAGTGTGGAAAATGTGTTCATTCCCCCAGAGGTTCAGCATTAGCCTTTTTTCCCCCCTTTTTTCTTTACCTAATCCTGATATTAGTTCACATTTGGACTTTGGCCTAAATAAATAAATTAGAAATATATGCATTTTAAATAAATACATGTTTGATATTTCCCCTCAAATTTTATTATCAGGCACATTTGCACAAAATAGAATGTTTGATCTTGAAAATGGCATCTCGTCTTTCATGGGAGAATGGCTATGGAATGAATAGCTTTTATCATACGTCTAAAGGCCTTTTTATTTCAGGGGGAATTGGGCTTTTACTTATAGTGTGTGCTGATCTTCATTGCTAATGCTTTCCCATTTGAAAAAAAATCTTTCATTCTTTATTTGTTTTAAGGCAAAAGAGAAAAAGAAGATATGTAAATATGGGCCTTTAAAAAAAATCCTTGGGCACACTGAGAATGCATTGAGTTGCAGTTTCTCAGTGGGAATTCCTGGTGGCTCACACCTCTATTTGTTAAGCACCTACTTTTCCAAAAGCAGCCAATTGCTTAAAATTCTTTTTATAAAAAACTGCTTCCTAATAAAGGAGTGGAGGTAGGCTAACAGTTGGGGGATGGTTAGTGAGACTAGGAGCTTCAGCGCTTCTCCTCTCTGAATGCAGAAGGAAGGAATTTTCACAGGTAAAAGTAGAGTAAAGATAGAAGGAACACTAGAGAGCAAGAATAACTACCTCATCTTACCATTTTGGAAACCAAGCAGGAAGAGTTGGAGTCACCTGTCCAAGATCTCTGAGGATAGATGATAATCCTGCCTGGAGCTTTTCCTACCTTTTCAAACTTTACTCCCCACCTCCACCCATACCCAGTTTGGTTATAATTAAGGGGCTGCTGGATAATATACTCAGCTTAGTTCAATTTCCTTCAACAATTGCAAATTGAATCTAACTATGTGTAGGCACTCCTCTGGGTGCTGGGGAGGGGGATGGGGAGCATGGAAAGAACCTAGGCTACAAACCAATTAGACTTATCAATTGACTTCCCAGTTTCATTGCTGACCAACTGGTAGATCTGGGCCATGTAATAACCTCACCAAACCTCAGTTCCTCATCTAGAATATGGGGATAATTCTCATGCTGACTTGAAGGATGGCGGTGAGGATTAGAATGAACATAAGAAAAAATGTTTGGCTCTCTGATTGCTCCATCAACAGTAGCTGTTCTTATTGTCTTTAGTTCTAAGATAAATAAGACACAGTCCCTGCCCTTATAGATCTGACAGTCAAGTGAAAAACACTTTGGGAAATATGGCCCTAGCATGCTTTCAGCTTCATTATTTATCAGTGACTGGATCAGCTACAGTCATCTTCACAACCTAAACTATACTGTGGTGAGGAAATTCCCTAAATTTCTTATCACAGACCCTAGGAGTGAGAGGAAAAAGAGGAGCCTGGAGGTGCAGTAAATTAGACATGATGTATCCCAGATTTGTCTCATTAGCCTATAATCTGGTTGCTGGGAAAACTCACCTATAAAACATGAGACTTTTTTTTCTCCAATTCATGAACAAATCTCAAAATGGCAGGGGATCATTGTGGAGCTTAGCAAGAAAATCCTTTATGTTTGGGTGTACATGGATATGTCTTCCTGCTATGTAAACCATCTGTTGAAAAACTTAAATTTTATTAGATTTCCTTGACATGACATATAGAACAATGCTTGATTTTTTTATTGCTTTATCTACACATTGGATAGAAATGACTGATAAATTGATTCACAGTGGTTGAACTGATCTTGGGTGAACACATATTCCTGGCTTGGTGAACACATATTCTACAGCATAAAGCAAATAAAAATCACTTTTACATTTTAAAATATTTTGCCTTACCTATCTGTTTTCCATTTCTCTGTCTGAATATTAAGAAATACGTTTAGTGGACCAATCTGTGCCTGGTTTGGAAAGATCTCTACCCAATCTTGGTTCTACTTCTAAATTTCAAGGCCATCTCATCAGAAGCACAATTATTACTAAAGTCTCCTAATTAGCATGTAGGAGCAACTTGATAAATGCTTTCTGCTTGTTCAAGCAGGAAGGAGATTCTTGAACATTGGGAGATGCTGAGCCAGGTAAGCTATTTCTTTGCTTCCTGATTCTACCTCTGTCCTTGCGGCCTGTAGAAATACATAAATATTTCATTTCATGTGTATGTGTTGAATTAATATATTGACTGTTTTACAAGCTACAGTGGATTGAAGAGAAAAAATACTGTTCCTTATCTCAATGGCATTTAAAATCTAGCTGGAAAGACAAGAAGAACAGTGTTAGTCTACTTACAAAAAACACCATTTGATATTCGAATTATGTATGTGTCTTATGTAATTACTTAATTTTCAAAATTAATTTTAATTATTTTGTATCACTTAATCTTTGCCATTGTAAATTAGAGGCACTAAAATTAGCATTAAAATGTATTAAGTTCACAAGGCCAAATATATAATATAAATATATAATGTGTTAAATATATTTATATATAAATGTATGATGCGAATAATAAAGCTTTCTTGTGTTTTAACTTTGTTGTTTTTATACATTTTCATTCATTATTAAAGCTTAAAATGGGACCAAGACTTTTGGGGTGTGACTAATAACAAAATAGTTACAAATTATGAATAGGTGAGTATATATATACATACATTTGTATGTAGATACGCATACTCCCCCGCTCTCATCACTACAAGGCTTTTGAAGCAGCCACTCTCTCTCCCAAAAACAACGAGCACACCTAATGCCCACATTGATTCTAAATACTTTACTAAAAGGATCTAGGGCTCCTTGGAGAAATAACTAGATTCAGGGGTGCCACAGGAAAGTACAAGATGAGTCTGAAATATCACGCCAGGAAGTGAAGAGGAGTTTGAAGAATCAGGAACACATATCAAAAGGGGCAGGAGCCCGCTTGCAGGATCTCCCTAGCCAAAGCAGAACAACTTGAGCACCAAACTATTGGGTGGCCTCACTGAATAAAATAGAAGGCCATGAGTGCATACAGACATCAATAGCTAAATGAATGGAAGAGAATGCATGTTTACTCTTATAGCAGAATGCTCACTAATATATGTGGAAGCAATGATGGATTTTAAAAAGTCACCTTCCACCCACTGTCTTAGTGGTGGGTGACTCACAGACTCTGAATTTTGACAACTGTCCCAACCAAGTCTCTTTATTCTTTCTGATCCTATTTAGGAACACACATTGCACTTATCTGTTGAATCTCATTATTGCCTTCAATCTGGAATAGTTGCTTGTTCTCCCTCTATCCGTCGTGTCTCTAGGATGACCCTCAACCTAGGTTTGTCCTGTGTTTTGGGCTGATGAGACTCTGGACATGGATTTTTGGCAGGGATATATATGCAGAACAGATTCTGGCTCTTCGTGGTGTCTCACATCAAGAGGAATATAAGGTCCGTTCATCACACCTAATCATGCTGGTGTCTTCCAAGTTTTTCCAACCTAAATTGACAATTTTTTTCTCTTTGTATTTGCCTAATGTTTTGTGGAGAGATATTTCTCTACTCACCTTCCTGTCTGCCTCCCAAGTCCATGCAATGTTCATTGCCCTAGAGGTCCACAGTGACATCCTAAATGTTCTGTGGATATGTAGAAATTACAACATGGTAGGTTTTAGGGACCACAGCTACAAATCTTTTGAACTTGAATGTGGCTGAGAGTCACCTTTTGACGACGTTCCTGGGAAGAAAATTACCTCGTGTTCAATTCAGTGGACTCGTGCCAATGAATTACTTTGAATTCATCCGTTGGCCTTCCAGGAGGAGGACATGATGAAATGGAGCCCAAGCTTTGAGGAGGATTGGTTTCGCTTTGCTCCCAGGACTCTTCCTGTTTTTCATGCTGGTTAGATGGCCTTCGGCTACTGTCGCTCATGACTTCCTGGGGACCGGCTCTTGTCATGGGATTGTTTTAATTATCCTAATTCTTGACCTTTTGAATTCAGTTGAAGTGGTTTTCTTTTTCAACCTTGCAACAACCCTCAGCTGTTTGAGGAGAGCTTACTAGGAAATGTTTGTTTTTCATTAACTCGTTTCTCTCTATTAGAGCCAACAGAAAACCAGAAGAGCAAAAGAGAAAGGAGTCCTGTTCAATTAGCCTCATTAGACATCCCACTTCAGGTCTCTGTCTAGCTCTAGTAAATTTACCACGGGAGAGCCTGGGAAAACCATGATCCTTCTGGTTCCTTCTGTTACATGTCAATGCCTCGTTGGTTCATCTGCTCAATGCTTGTTAAGTCCTTAGGATATGCTAGATGCTCTCACATGGAATGTCCTTTTTTTCAAACAAGCAACACTGAAAGACATGGGTTATTAACTTCATTTAAACACCAGGAAATTGAAGTTTGGAGAAGCTAAGTGACTTGTCCAAGATTCCTCTCATGGAAAATGATGGAATCAGTTTTGAATCTTTACACACCACGTTGTTGTCTATTCTCAATGTCTATTCTGAGGAAGTGAGTGGGCTGTGGTTTGTGGCTATATTGGCCTAGGTAGCATAGGCAGAGGAGAATTCCACATGCCCACATGCCCACATGCCCAGCCTGGCTCACTGAGCTTGTACCTGGAATCTAGGAGCTAAATCATGAGCTCAGTAGCTATTTATTCTTCTCTCCCTTTTTCCCTATAAATGCACTTCTCTTGGGGGACTGCATGGGATAGACGGGAGGTAGGAACAGGGCTTGGCTGAGCTACAACTATAAACATTGGCATAATATCATATAAATAAAACTCCCATTTATATAAAGCTTCTACTCAACCTGAGAACTTGGAGAGAATGAGAAAGGGACATACTGTTTTGTGGATTGGAAGGAAATGTAGGGAGTATTTAGCTGTGTCTGCCTTTTAGGTAGATGAGGACTAATTTGGAACTGGAAAGGGGACGATATTCATCTAAATTCCATAGCAAATGAATGTCGGGACCAGGATGTGAATTCAGGTCTCCTGACTCCTGAACATTGGGTGGTTAAGAGCAAAATAAATATCTATAAATTTGAAGAATAGTATGAAGAACAGAATAATGTGGGAGCTCTGGGAATATTTTACAACACAATTTGCAGATCCTCAATCATTTTACTATAGAAGTGAGTAACAGATATTCACGAGGCTCAAGATTCTCGGGAAAAATATAAAAACTTTAAAAATTAATACATAAAAATCTACCTATGAACATGAATGACAAGTAATCTTTATTGATTTAGGAAACAAGTCTATTGAGATATATTTTTATATTATAAAAGTTCTGTTTTTCAAATGTGCAGTTCGATGATTTATTGTGCAACCATCTGCATAAACCAGTTTTAGAATATTTCAATAAGATTCCTAATGCCTGTTCCCAATAGTATGAATTGAATGCTTACTTATCGACTCATTGTTCTGAGTTATTTGTAGTAACTTTCTTTGCAACGGTACTCTGAAAGGTTCTGTTATCATCTCCCCCATTTTACGAATGTGGAAACTAAGTTGTAGGAAGGTTAGATAACTGCCCAAGTCACTCAGGCCCTGGGTAATCTTAGTCTAGTTGTCTGCCCAGGATTTGAACTCAGACCGTCTGACCTCAAAGCTTCTGTTCCTTGCTACTTCTCTCCTCTACTTCCACATCTAGAGAGAGATTGAGCCACTGTTTGTCTATTTTGTATGCTGGTTTTGGGGAAGTGGCACTGTCCCATTCTCTTTCTTATTCCATATTTTTACATGGCACAGAGACATGGTAACCCTCTTTAAGTAATCTGCTGTTGTGAAGAGGTGATTGACAATGTCAAATTGCATCTTCAGAGGTGTAATCTTTTAATTTTTTTTAGGTATATAAACTATTTATTAACAGACAAGGCCTACAGACTTAGTTCTCTTTGGACGCACCCACAGTGGGGCCACGGCGGCCAGTGGTTTCGGTGTGCTGGCCTCGGATGCGAAGGCCCCGGAAGTGGCACAGCCCTCTATGGGCCTGAATCTCCTTCAGTTGCTCCAGGTCTTCACAGAACTTGTTGTCCAGACCATTGGCTAGGACCTGGCTATATTTTCCATCCTTGGCATCCTTCTGTCTGTTCAAGTACCAGTCTGGGATCTTGTCCTGGCATGGATTCTGCATAATGGTGATTGCACGGTCTACCTCATCCTCGGTGAGCTCTCCTGCCCTCTTGGTGAGGTCAATGTCTGCTTTCCTCAACACCACATGAGCGTATCTTCGGCCCACACCCTTAATGACAGTGATGGCAAAGGCTATTTTCTGCCACCCATCAATGTTGGTGTTGAGTACTCGCAAAATATGCTGGAACTTTTCAGGGATCACTAGAGACATGGCAGCAGCACAAGTGGCGGCCGGGGTGTCATCTTTTTAAGTAAGGAATAGGGGTGTGTGCAGAGGAGGAAGATGGGGAGAGTCATGCTCCTGTTAATAGTGAATGCTGGAGGCTGTAGTTTTCCATATACTCCATGGATCCAGCGTGCCATAGAACAATGCAGTTGATGCAGTAGAGAAGAAGGATGGGGGCACTATCCCTTTATGTGTGCCTTCTAGGGATGAGGTTTGGGCTGGAGGATGCTGAGTATAATGCCCTGGAAAGGAGATGGAACCCACGTGGAGCTGAGGACAATCTACCTGTCTGGCTGGTTCTTATATCAGAGGAGAAGACACCTGCAAATTCTGTCCTCTGGGATCCAGAAAAAAAAGTTATTTGTTGTAAATACTCGATGTCCTTAATAGACTACAAGCTAGCCTGGCCTCTACCAAACAGGAATGAGAAATTATAAGGAGATAATTGCCTAAGATGAAAAGACAACAAGATGAAATATAAAGGCAAATGGTTGGACTAAGAAAAATGGCAAGGAAAACCAAAAGTTCTGCTGCAGAATCAAAATCCAAGTGGGATGACGTAGAGAGCCACAGTGATATTAAGGAAAAGCAAATGTCATTAAAAACAGTGGAGAAAAGTATTGAAGATAGAGAACAGAAGCCAAAACCAAAGAACCAAATGTATTTCTGAACAATAAACCAGCAATGATAGAATTATTAATTAAACATCACACGACATGTATTTTTCTACAATTTTTCTGCAAATTAAAACATTACCACATTACATTAGCGAAAAATATGAACTAAGTCCAACAACTGGAAAAACCAGAGCAAAAATTTCCCTTATAAAGACAAATTCTACAACTATCCAGTAAAAATTGGACATATTAAACCCAAAGTAATGCAAAGCTTGTCGGTTTTAGATTTCTCCTGTGTAATGTCAAACAGCCCAAAATAAGTGGATTTGAAACATCATTGAAGGAAAACTATTGTGACTACACAATAGTAAACACTGTCACTTTTTCTATGTGCAGGTGACAAAAAGATTTCCAGATATCTGAAAGTTTAGGAAAAATATTCCCAGGGTATATTTCTTGAAAAAATTTAGTTGAAAAAATTCATTCCATGTGAAATGTCGAACAAAACTAAGAATATAAGACCAGAAAATTCTGTGAAAACAAAAAATAAAACTGGTGATGAGAATTAAAACAATTAAACATGGAATTAATTTAAAATATCTGTTAATAATAATATTAGAGCCAACACTGATTTAGTGCTTACTATGTTCCTGCACTGTGCTAAGTGTTTTATGCTTATGTTTGTTTAGAAAATTTCATGTAAATGTCAAAAACTATTCAACAGGGCCAGGTATAGGGTTCACACCTATAATCTTAGTACTTGTGGAGGCTGAAGCAAGAAGATCACTTGAGGTCAGGAGTTCAAGGCCAACCTGGAGCACCTAGCAAGATCCTGCTTCTAAAAAGTTATTTATTAAATAAAAGATTTAAGGTATAAAAATAGGAATGTAATAAAAACAATCCACGCTTTATATCTTCAAATTATGAAAACCAACCGCATAGAAAGGAGTGAAAGAACTGCTTCCTTCTTCATCTTAATATTGGAAAGACGATGGTGTGCAAAAGATACTGTTTTAATTTTTATTTACTTTGATGATTTGAGGCATATCTGGCTGCCTACAGAGTAAAAAATAATTTTAAAAATAGAAAGTAAACGTTTAAAAGCATTTTATGGCAAAAAATAGGAAAAAGAGATTATGCATATGCTAAACTTTTTAATATAGCAATAGGAGAAACGTAAGTGACCACCTGCAAATAAAACAAAGCAAGAATCCAAATAGGTAATTCAAAATACAATACTCCCTGACAATTAACATGAAAAAAACGTAAACTTCGTAAGTAATATTTTAAAGTACAAATGAAAACAGCAATGACATACCATGTGAAAACCGTCAAACTGGCAAAATTCAAAAGAACAATAATCCCTGGTGTTAGCTGGGATTGAGCGAGAGGGCCCTTTCACACACTACCAGTAAAAGGGTAAATTGGTAAATTGGTACTCTTTTGGAGGGGAATTTGGCAACATACATCAAAAGCTTTCTAAATGCAAATACCTTTTGACTCAAGGATTGTTTGTCCAAAAGACATACTCAGAGGTGGCCACAAAGATTTAACCACTATGATGAGAAGAGAGATATTCATGTATGGGACTTCCCCGTTGAAATGAAGGATGATGCACAAGCCAGAAATAGAAAGAAGACAATGGTGGATGATTAAAAGGCAGGGCCTTCCTGTCTATTGGATGCTCTGCTCAGACATAGCACAGGGACCATGGGCACCCAAGGGACCCTGGAATCCCGAGAGCCCTTCGTCTCTAGTAAGCCTGGTCCCTCAGTTGCCTGCATCCATCTCTGGTTTATTTGTTGTGCTACCCCGGAGGCTTTTCTCAATTCCTGTTTAAACATTTTAGGTTATCTCTGTAGTAGTCTTGGCAATTAGGGGGAGGGAGGGAAACTATGCAGAAACAGGATAGGAGAATAATGGGGTGCAGAGGGAGGCCAGAACTAGAGTCCCCGAAAGCCATCTGGAGACTCAGGTGAACTTGCCACTACTGGCTTCTGCCACTGTGCGTCCCCGCTGTTTCTAGACCTAATACTGGCTGGAGCTGCCACCGCTGTTTCTGCTGGAGTGACTCCTCTCTGCTCCCTGTGTGCTCCCGTCTCTAGCGCCTGGGCAAAGTACCCTGAGGGGGCACAGGTATCCTAAGTACCCAGAGAGCACCATCGTGGAATGTAAGCCTCTGGGCTGTCCGGGGCTTTCTGGGCTTACGTCTCACCAGGACTCTCATGGTGGGGACTTCTACAAACATGGGAAGAGGGCTTAGATGCCAGGAAGCCTCCCACCAAAACAGCTATTCATTATGCAGATTATATCAAGAACAACACACCTTGGGAGGCAGCTCTGTTTCTCATTGCTCATTATTGCCTGCCTAATGCCCTCCAGTCCTTTTGAGAGGCAAACCCTTCTAGCTGGCTTCCCAGACAGCCCTTGGTAACTTGGAGAGAAAATTGGAAAAGAGACTTAAAGGGGAATTTTATAGACTCAGAGAGCAAGGGACGTAAGAAGTGAATCCATATTTGGGTTACATTTGGGATGAAAGTTTAAGTCACAGCTCTCTTGTATCTGGGTCTTGTTATCCTGCAAGGGGATGAGCAATACCATCTCAGGTACACGTGCAGCTTTACAGTTTACGAATTGCTGTCACATGTATGAGTGCATAAAAATCAAATTGCAGTAGCGTGGTACTGTGGAAGGAGTTTGTGGAGAAGCTGCTGACAGCAGCTGTGCTGGGAATCCAATTATGCATATATAATTTAGCCAATCAGTCAATACCTTGGGGCCTTTGTTTCTGAACACCTACAGTGTGCTAGTTACGGTATTCTGTGCTGCAGGGGATGTAAGAGCAAAGAAGCTATAGTTGCTGACTTCCATCCGTGAGCAGGGGTCTAATTACATTAAAAACTGGCTGTAATTTAGCCTAATAAATTACATGACTCTTATTCCCCTCTCTTACCCAGAGAGGGGAATACGAGCCATGGGAGCACCAAACATCAGGTGTGAGTCAAAAGGCATGCTGATTTGGCCGACTTTTATTAAATTGGCTTGTCGTGCACAGGGACAGAAGTATGAGTGATAGTGGGGTGTCTCTCGGCATCTCCGTAATAAGAACTGAAGTCTGTCACGTGTAATCTATTAGGAAACTCTCGGTAACTGGCTGTTCTCCCCCACCTCCATTCCCCTAGGATTCCATTATGTATCATAATTCATTATCTTTCCTTTTACTGAATTAGCTCTTCTAGAATAAGTGAGCATTCTCATAGACTATACCCCAACTAACAGCGTTTCTAGTGTGTACAAGTGGTTGCAGAGGGACTTGAGGTGACATTTCTGGGGACTCTCCTTTATGCAATTACGAGAAGAGGGTGGAAAAAAAAATCTAAGTACAGCTAATCCAGGGAGGTAAAACTAGTTGTGCATGTGCCCTGCTCCAGGGGAGGGGCATCTGTCAGCGCTGAGCAGACGACACCAGCCTTACTTTCACCATGACCCATTTCAGCTGTCACATTTCTCTTTTGTGATTACACAAGGCCTCTGGAGACTCTATGCCGAGAAGTTTACCTTCCAACTCAGCCAAGAGATGAATCACACATCCAGACGCAAAGTGGCTTTATGAGAAACACCTTTGACTAGAGGGTTGACTCAGGGTTTTGTATTAATGAGACCAAGTTTGCTGTTTCTGCTGCAGGAGAGCCGCTGATTCCCCAGGGCCACCCATGACTGTCAGTCCTCCAGGCCAGCTGTGCACTCCGTGCATGACCCTGGGAGACAGAGCCTGGTGTGGGTGTCCCATGAGTCAGCGTGGACCCAGTCCCGTCACTGGAGAAACAGATCCGACAACCATGACTCAGGAATGTGGCCGTCTGTCCCAGCAGCACCACAGAGAAAATCATGCTGAAACCTTGATGTTACTGACAGAAAAGGACACATTGCTCAATGGAGTGTGAGTCAAATAACCATGAACTTAAAAATACAGTAGTCTCTCCTCATCAGAGCTTTTTTGTTCTATGGTTTCAGTTACTGCGTACAATTGCAGTCTGAAACTATTTTTAAACATTTCAGAAATAAACAATCCATAGATATTCAATCATGCACCATTCTGAGTAGTGAGATATGATCTTGCACCATCCCGCTCCATCCAGTCCCAGCCTGAGATGTGAACTATCCCTTTGTCTGACGGGTCTGCGCTGCCTATGCTGCCAGCCCAGTAGTCTTTAGTAGCCGCCTCGATTATCAGATTGACTGTCAGGGTATCGCAGTGCTGTGTTCAAGTAACTGGTTAATCTGATCACAGGATATGCTGGGTTCCTGTTTGAGGCATTTTCTGGGGGTCTTGGGATGTATGCCCCCAAGAAAAGGGGGACTATCATATCTTAAGTCATATCCAAGCAGTACGCAAATCAAACTTCAGAAATTCTAACTAAGCTCATCAAATAAAATGGTAAAAAGTGTGTGAAGGATTGAATGCTTGCGTCCCCCTAAAATTCACATGTTGAAATTCTAACCCCCAAAGCAATCGTATTAGTAAGTGGGAACTTTGGGAGGCAATTGATGAGGTCCTAAGAGTGGAGTCCACATGAGTGAGATTAGTGCCCATATATTAATGAAAGAAATCCCAGAGAGCTCTCTCACCCGTTCTAACACATGAGAACACAGCAAGAAGACAGCTGTCTATGACCCAGCAGTGGGGCGCTCACCAGACACTGAATATACCAGTGTTTGATCTTGAACCTTCCAGCTTCCAAAACTGTGAGAAATAAATATTTGCTGTTTAAGCCAGTGTATATATAACATTTTTGTTAGACCAGTCCAAAAGTACTAAGATACAATGCAAAAAAGTCTGCTTTCTCATTTTAGCAGTTTAATTGCCATTGCATAGAACACAAATCCATTCCTGGATTTTCTCAGTAGCTTCTCTCGGCCATTTCCCGGGAATAGAATCTAGAGGGGCCTCGGCAACATGGGCTTCTCAGGCTGTACTCTAGGGAATGAGGGTTTCTTTCCTCCTGAAAACCTGAATCACTCACAGACTTACTGCTATTGATCCTGCATCCTGAAGGGGACATGGAATGCACAACAGTATTTCTGCCTTAGCTCCCTTAAAAGAAGAGGAGAGGCTAAACAGGAATGTTTTCTGTGGCTGTGTCTTTGGTCTGAAATGTCAGAAACAGTGAACTTCTTCCGAAGCTCAGCTCTGTCCTCTGTGGCTATGGGGTGGAACCACACTGTTTGTGAAAGCCAGGCCTGGCTTGCCCCCTCAATTTCCTCTATTTTCTTAAAGAAAATAAAGAGAATAAATTATAGTGATAAAATACAGATAATCAAAAAGAGGAAAATACAAGTCATCAGGTATATTATTCTGATGTTATTTCTTTCTAACACATCTCCCCTGTGTTTCTATACATGCATAAAATGTGCGTCCCTGTCAATATATGTGTACACATTTCTTCTCTTTTGATTGCAAACACCAAACAGCATTAGCTGGGTAGAGCTACACCTTGTCTAAGGGGTCTGATTGCTTTTACGATGTGACAGCTTCCACAACCTTCCCTATCCTAATCCCTCAGCTGACTTTGTCCCCCAGCCCCTGTGATTCTGGGCAAGAAGGTATTTGTCAGCTCATGCCCAGTTTCTTTCCAGCCAGGGAGGTAACACAGTCTTCTTTGCAACAGTCTGACCACTCTGTGAAGTCCCACTTTGCGTTTTTCAAGTTGCCACCTTCTCTTGGTGGGCATTTAAAATACCACCTCTTACAGAAATGATCTGGTTCTGTCTCACACGAACAAACAGAACAAACGGATAAAGCTCATTTAAAACAAACTTATCTGTTACTGGAAATGTTAGAGGGCGGAGTCTGCCAGGAACTAGCAGAAACCGTTCACATACAAACTTTATCTTACAAGATAGTATGGACGTCAGCTTCAGTGAGTGCCTTGACGAACTTAACTGAGTGTAAGTCAGTAGGGGCAACGTGATTCTCTGTGAGGGGCCAGCTGAGGATTCAAAGTTCGACGGTCTATGGGAACCTTGAGGAAAGTCTCCCAGCCTCCCTCACACCAGTAGGAATAGTTTTAGAACAGCGGTCTTGCAGCATCTGTGATTTAGAGGGAAGAACTCTGGAAAGCACTAACCCATAGAACACACCCGGGATGCTGGCCTATTTTCTTTGCTTTTCCTCTAGCGAATTACCTGCCCCCAGCCTCACCACCTGTTCGTTCTCCTTTTGAAAAGCAGGGAAGAGGACACCTGTGCCCTTTCTCTCCTGTAAATTTTGGAAGAATCAGGTGAAAAAGCCTCCATGTAAACGAGCCCCGAAAACATTAGAATGTGATGTAGGTGTAGAGTTATCTCTGTGTCAATCTCTTAGTCTATGCAGGCTACAATAACAGAATTTCAGTGCCTGGATGGCTTGTAAACAACATATTTTTTCCTCATAATTCTGGAGGCTGGAAGTCCTAGATCAGGATCCAGCAGATTGAGTGTGTGGTGGGGACCAAGTTCCTGAGTCTCAGTTTTTTTTGCTCTGTCTTCACATGGCAGAAGGGTGCTCTGTGGATCAATTCTTATAAGGGCATTAATTCTATTCACTAAGGCTCCATTCTCATGACCTAATCACCTCCCAAAGGCCCCACCTCCTAATGCCATCACCTTGGGAGTTAGGATTTCACTATATGAAGTTGGGAGGATGCAAATATTCAGACGATAGCATTGTAATAATGGGAGCATTGCCCCATTCCTTGAATCTTTGGTAGTTACAAAAAGCCCTGCACAGAGCTTGGAAATAACAGGTGGCTACGGTCCTGTGTCTTCTTTCAGTGGGGAGCTCAGACCATAGGGGGCCTGTTAGCAGGGTCTGTGCAACCCCCTGAGAGACCCCAGAATACCTTCTCCCAGGGAATGTCTGCTTTCTTTACCCTCCAGTTTCTCTTCTGTCAAATGGACACCCTCCCCCAGTCTGAAAATGAACCTTGTTCTAGCCTGTTTCTTGGGTGCTGCATCTTCATGTGTTAGCCCGTATCAGGCCTCCACCAACCCTTTTATGTAATCTGTTTAAATGGGGATGTCTGAACTATCCCCAGAGGATGGAGTTCAGAGGGCATTTGATTTCCAGATCAGTCAGCATCAGGCTGGAGCTTTGATGGGCTGTGTCGTGCTCCGGGTGGAACAAAGCTATGCTGGCAGTAGGCTGGGCGCGCTCAGAGTCTTCCCTCCTACCTTGGGCTTTTCTGTTGCTGAGATTTGCCTGTTTTCCAGCCAAGTTAGAAAGGTGCTTTTGTCTGCTGATGTGGTGACACTGGGGATCCCTGCCACCTGCAATATAATTTAAACATTACAATAATGTTCATTGATGTATTTTATCATTTTAAAAGAAACACATAGATAAAAAATAAAGGTAAACATAATCCTATTTTCCAGAAATAACTTCTATGATTAGTTATTTGATGATTAACACCTTAAAGATTAACCTTTGGTGGTGGGGGTAGGAGGGTCATGGCAGAAATTGCATTTATGCTAGACATATATCATGTAATTTGCTTTTTTCAAGTATTTTCTTCTTAGTTTATATGTATCTATTGTACCATCTTTAATGGCTGAATATTATTTCATTATGTGGGTGTACAAAAGTATTCTCTAGATGGGAAATATTGTTTCCCTGTAAAAATCAAGCCAAGGGAACATTTTCAGAACTATGTTGGAACTAGATACTTTTACACACCTTTGACCATATTTTAGCAATAAAGACCTGGAAGCAGTGTTGTTGGCTCAAGAGATAGGCTTTAAGAAACATTTTACTCAACTGACATCCTGAAAGATTCAACTAATTTGAATTTAGAAGGCAGGAGTAGAGAGAACTTCTATGGGGCAGAGAAGGAAGTCTATTTTTGCGTGGTTACAAAATCTCCAGGTGGGCTCTGAGTCAAGGAAAGAGGACAAAAGTGGTGGTAGGGAAGTTGTGAAGCACCTTCTCTCCTTATTTTTGTTTTTTTGTTTTTTGTTTTTTTAAGATGAAGTCTTGCTCTGTTACCCAGGCTGGAGTGCAGTGGCTCGATCTTGGCTCACTGCAATCTCCGCCTCCCAGGTTCAAGTAATTCTCCTGCCTCAGCCTCCTGAGCAGCTGGGACTACAGGTGCACACCACCAAGCCCAGCTACTTTTTTTTTTTTTTTTTTTTTTTTTATATTAGAGACGGGGTTCCACCATATTAGCCAGGAATGGTCTCGCACTCCTGACCTTGTGCTCCACTCACCTCAGCCACCCAAAGTGCTGGGATTACAGGCGTGAGCCACTGTGCCTGGCAGATAGATTTTTAACCCCAAACAGCTCTATGTCAGTTCCCATTAGATTCTGGCATTGAGTTGTCTTATTTTGTTAACATTATTTAGAATGTTCAACTTTCTTCGTCCTCCTGGATATTTTAGTGAGAAGGAAGGAGAGGCTGCATCAAAATCTGCTATATCCCATACTCCTTTGGGAACAGATGTCTGTACTTGGGTTAGAATGTTCATGTATATAGCTGGCAAAAATCGTCAGCTCTACTATGATTCTCTCTCCTTCAGCTTCTTCAACCAGCCAGACTGAAAATATCTTGGTCCCGCATAGCCTGTGTGGCTCTCTCCAAGGCTGACTTCTGATGCCAAACTATACTATCAGATATCACATAATGATGGCGGATCACCTGAGATCGGGAGTTTGAGACTAGCCTGACCAACATGAAGAAACCCCATCTCTACTAAAAATACAAAATTAGGTGGGCGTGGTGGTGTACGCCTGTGATCCCAGCTACTCGGGAGGCTGAGGCAGGAGAATCGCTTGAACCCAGGAGGCGAAGGTTGCGGTGAACCATGATGGCACCATTGCACTCCAGCCTGGGCAACAAGAATGAAACTCCATCTCAAAAAATAAAAATAAAAATAAAATAAGAAAAATAAAATAGATACTGCAGAAATATTTACCATCGTGTTTCACTTATCTCCAGTATTCAGTTCAGTCACATGCTGCACAGGTTTGTACCCTGGGAGCAATAGGTTAGACCACAGAGCCTAGGTGTGCAGTAAGCTATACCATCTAGGTTTGTGTAGGTCACTGTATCACATGTGGGCAACAATGAAATTGCCCAGTGACGCATATCTCAGAACATACATCTGTTGTTAACCAGTGCATGACTGTGTTCCACTCTTCAGATTTCATGAAGTATACTTGTAGATAATCCTTTATGTGAAATTATTCCATGAGAGTAAAGGGGAGTTATTTGAAGGTGGGTCCTTGTCATGTTTCTAGAAGCCCTCCTGCTTGCTCCAGCAGCTGCCCTTAGGAAAATAAAAAGAGGAATTTTTTGTTCCTCTGTATGTATCTTTATGTTTCCAGTGCCTAGAACTATACTTGGAACATAGAAGGTACTCAGTAAGCACCAGTTGGATATATTGATCTTCTACATGCTCACCCTTGACACAATATAGTTCAGCATCAGTCATACCAGTTTCTGTATTGCTAGTACCATAGTCCCCCCTTATCCATGGAGGACACATTTCAAGACCCCCAGTGAATTCCTGAAGCCTCAGATAGTACTGAACCCTCCATCTACTTTGATTTTTTAAGTGTGGTCACCAAGACAGGTACTAATTGACTTACATGCAGGGAGCATCTACAGTGTGCATACCTTGGACAAAGGAATGATTTGTGTCCTGGGCTGGATGGAGAGGGATGATGAGAGATTTCATCACGCCACTCAGAATGGAGAGCAATTGAATTTTATTTCCAGAATTTTTCATTTAATACTTTCAGAGCGTGGTTGACCATGGGTATCTGAAACCATGGAAAGTGAAACGGTGGGAAGTGAAATTGAAGACGAGAGTAGACTCCTGCAGCACACATCCCATTCTTTTCTCTCAGGCCTGCGTGCCTCCTCTAGAAAGCCCAACTCAAGCACTTAGTCCTCATGAGCACATGGCCACAAGCAAGGCAGTTGCCATTTCAAGTGCCTGGAACAGCTATTTTCAAAGTGTGGTCCTGGGGTTTCCCGAAACCCTTTTAGAGAGTCTTGAGGTTAAAGCTGTTTTTATACTACTACTGAGAAGTCATTTTCCTATTTCACTGCCATCTCTCATGAGTCTACAGTGGAACTTTCTAGAGGCTAATAAACTGCCATGATGTCATTGCTCTGGTGCTAATGCAATGTGTCACTGTATATTCTTGCATTTTAAAAATGTTTTGGTTTTTCATTGTAATGTGATAAATATCAGTAGATGTAATTCCACGAACAATGGCTCTCTGAGGTCCTCAGTAATCTTTAAGAGTGTAAAGTGGTCCCAATGCCAGAAACTTTGAGAACTTCTGGCCTTGAATCACACTTCCTAGATCAGTGGATTCTTATCAAGGAATGAGAGGGAAATTGTTCTATTTCTCAATTTCCTGATTTACTCATTCAATATTTTACCAAGTTTCTATTTTGGGGCAGACACTGTGCTCAGCCTCAGGGGAACAGTATGAAACAAGACGGGCAGTCGCTCCCAGTCTTGTGGTTGAGAGAGATAATAAGGGAAGACACCCCCCAAGGCACAGATGCCAATGGTGCAATCTCAAAGACAAGTGGGATCCAGTTAAACAGGAAAGGCCAAGGTCCTCGGGGCGTCCTGACGCTCCCAAGGAGTTGAAAGAGGGCTGCAGTGACTGTTCTAGGGGAGCATGTGGTTCTTGATGTGAGGCTGGAGAGGTCTGTAGAGCACGCAGGGCCTGCAGAGCTGGGAAAAGGTCTGGGTCTTGATGTCAGAGGATGTCCAAGGGCAATGAAGCATTTTTTTTTTTCGCTTGTTTCTTTATTTTCAATTGGGATAAAATGTACATAACAAAACATGTCATTTTAACCATTTTAAGTGTACAATTCAGTAACATTAAGAACATTCACACTCTTGTGCAGCCATCATCATCCATCTCCAGAACTTCTTTTCACCCCCAATTGAAACTGTCTCCACGAAGTACTGACTCCTCATTCCCTCCTCCTTCCAGTTCCTGGCAGTCACTGGTCTACATTCTGTCTCTACGAATGGGAGTGTTCTAGGTCTCACAGAGAATCTCATAGAATTCATCCTCTTGGGTCTTATTTCACTTAGCCTCATGCAGTAAAAGGTTTTCAAGCACCAAAGGATAGTGGTGAAATACCTCAAGGATAGAGACGGGCACTTCAATCTCAACGTCTGCCCTCTCTCTTGCCTTCTCTGGATGCTAACCAGGTTTGTACAGTAGCAGCCAGTTTCACTCTTCCTTCTCTCACCTAAAGACCAGGCAACAGCTGTCTTCAGGAACCCACCTTTGGTCCTCAGCATTCAGAAGGCAGTTGTTTCATTCTCTTAAAGGGAACATGAGAGGAATGGTCAGAGTTTATTTCAGACTCAGGCTTCCAGGTCTGTAAAAACCATCAAATAAACTTAAAACAAAACAAAAAAACCAGGTTGGAGTGGCCAGGACCTGAGATGAGAGAGGAATATTATTTTAGCTCAGCCCTGGGGTGCTGGACACTGGCTTCTTTCTTCTCTGGACCCTCTTGACGCTGAGCAGTAAGGCTAAACTGACCATGTAGCAGTGACCTGAAAGAGAGACTGGGAGTCAGTGAGGTGTCTCGCTTTCATCTTTCCTCGACACCTTCTCTAGGGCTCCTACCTTATTTTTTTGTTTTTTGAGATGGAGTTTCACTCTCGTCCAGGCTGCCATGGTGCAATCTCGGCTCACAGCAACCTCTGCCTCCCGGGTTCAAGCGATTCTCCTGCCTCAGCCTACCAAGTAGCTGGGATTACAGGCAATTTTGTATTTTCAGTTGAGATGGGGTTTCTCCATGTTGGTCAGGCTGGTCTCAACTCCCGACCACAGGTGATCCGCCTGCCTTGGCCTCCTCTCAGAGTGCTGGGATTACAGGTGTGAGCCACCGCACCCGGCCTAGGGCTCCTACTTTAACAAGCATCTATTCCTCTTGTTCAATTGACAGGAGTTTGAGGCTCATTGATTGCTTTTAGAAATTTTAACCATCATGGGAAGAAAAAGAAGAGGTCAAATGCTGAGAATGGACCCTGATCTCTTAGATCAGGGGTTGTCAAACTTGGGTATGCAAACGCATCACCTGGAACCCCTTTAAACATCTTACCTGGGTCTCACCCTTAGAATTTCTGATTCAATAGCTCCAGAGTTGGGTCCTGGACTTGGAGTTTCTAACAAGTTCCCAGACAATGTTGATGCTGCTGGTACCGGCAGCACACTTTGAAAACCACCCCATCAGGGACAGGCAGGAATTTAGAGAGTCCCTTTAGAAAGCACATTTTCCTGCCCACATTGTTCTTCCCACACAAGTCAGCCTGGTAAAGGGTGGGGACTCCAAGCCCGTCGTAGGATGTCTTTTCTTATTTTCTGGCTTACTGAGCAAAAGTCACCTCTCTCTCACAAATGACCCGCATGGCTGTCATGTTTCCACCCGCCTTCTGCTTTCCGGAGGGAGGGACCAGCAGTCTCCTATGGATCTTTTGAATGATGAAAGGAAGTTCTTCACGCTTTTATCATTCTGCCAGCCCTGAAGAGGTCTGTGAAGACCCGTTTATTGAATCTGCTGAGGCTTAGTCCGTCTGGGTTTGAAGATACCGACGGCTGTTGGTCCCAGAGTCATTCATTATTGGGAAGCAGAGTCCTTGTCCCCTCAGCCAGCCAAGTTTTCACCTCATACTTCACAGTCTGAGCAGTTAAGGGAAGAAAGCTTTCACCCTTAATTGCAAATGATTTAAATTGTGGGGTCAATGAGCTCCTGTCTCTTCTGAGGAGTGGTAAGGACATTTGACTTCTGGGCAGGGACATAGTATGTAATCACTTCCTCCTGCAGCTGTCATTTCTCTGTGTTATCTCAGCATTCTGGCAGAAGAGCTGGTTTTTATGAGGAATAGCGGAGAAGGCCAGCTAGCTCGCCCCAGAGGAGGCCGTGTAAGACAAAGAGCCTCAATATGCTCCTCTCTTCCACCTCCCAAACACCTTGCCAATTGCAGACCAGCATTCATGAGGCTTTTCTGAACTAGGTCTCATAAGGGATCAAACCACACTCGAGTAATACCATCATCTTTCCAGGCAAGATGACTGCCCTTGCTGTCATAACAACGAACACAATCATTTCCGCTAACACGTATTGAGTAGTACTTAGAACATGGGCTCTATATTTTGTGCACATTGCACTGTAGAGCTTATTTCTCATCATGACGTACATGCTATAATGAGATCCATGTTTCAGATGAGGAAACTCATTGTGCAATGGTTAGTATCATCAAAGGAAAACAGCCTGGACACATATTAAAGATAGAAAAACACATTTTATTCAGATGATTACAGTAGGGGACAGAGACTCAAATATGAACGAACTCAACTCCACCAAAGAAAAACATGGCTGAAGTTTCTAAAAAGGGAATAAAGGGACCATGGAGAGTAAAAAAAGAAGGAACCAATAGAGGGAGTAGGGACCCGCAGGGAAATGGAAAAATTACAGGAAGTGAGTAAAGGTGGAAAATTACTGAAAATGGTTGGGATATCGGTGGTTTAGCAGCACTGAGTTTTCTTGAGCGAAGACTCAACACAAGGGCTCTGGTCACCTTGACAGACATGACTCAGTGCAGGTGGGAGCCAGGTTAATGTGCAATGAGGCCTCTTAGCAGAGCATTCAGACAAGGCCTTGGCAGTGCTTGAGAGTCTGCAGTTCTCAGTAACTTGCCTAAAGAAGGCCACGCAGCTGGTGGGCAGCAGACGCTTGAGATCTCAATCCAAGCAGTGGGATGGAGTTCTGAAATGCAATCCTATACTGCCCCTGAAGACGGGTTTCTCACAGCCGCCCTCTCTTGTTTTCCAAGCTCACATTTCTGTCTTCCATACACCTGTGGAGTTAGCTCAACCTGTGCTTCAGGGTCAGAAAACCTACCTCATATAGAAGTTCCCAGAGTGTCTGCCTCCTTCTTTTCTGCAACCATAGGTCTGCCAAGAACAGAAATGCCCTTGGCCCTGGGTGGTTCTTCTCCTAACCTCCACCCTCCCCCTTCCCTCTTCAATCTCCTACAGATTCAAGCCTGAGTTGAAAGACGGAGTTTCACTCTTGTTGCCCAGGCTGGAGTGCAATGGCACGATCTTGGCTCACCGCAACCTCTGCCTCCCAGGTTCAAGTGATTCTCCTGCTTCAGCCTTCCAAGTAGCTGGGATTACAGGCATACGCCACCATGTCCGGCTAATTTTGTATTTTTAGTAGAAATGGGGTTTCTCCATGTTAGTCAGGCTGGTCTCAAACTCCTGATCTCAGATGATCCACCTGCCTCGGCCACCCAGAGTGCTGGGATTACAGGCATGAGTCACCGCATCCGGCCAAAATGTTTCTTTTTTTTCCCTGAAGTTTGAATTTTAGCTCTCTTGTTCAGTTCTAGATCCATTTTGAATTAATTCTAAGTAAAGTAAGAGTTGAGATTGATGGCTCTTTCTGCTTATTGACATACGGATAGCCAATTGTTCCAGCACCATTTATTGAAAATACTCTTTCCCCAATGAATTATCTCAGTAATTTTACTCAAAACCAATTAGATACCTACATTGGCATCTATTTCTGCACTTTCTGTTATATTTTGTTCACTGATATTTCTACTCTTGTACCACACACCACACTGCATTAGCCACTGTAGCTTCAGAGTAAATATTGAAATCAGGTAGTACGTGTCCTCCAGTTTTTTATTTTTCAGCATTCTTTTGGCTATTCTCCATTCTCTGCGTTTTAATATAAAGAAATCAGCTCATCAATTTCTAAAAAAAAAGTCTCGTCATTTTGACTGGGATTGTGTGGAGTCTTTCTATTAATTTTGGGATAATTACTATCTAATAATATTGAGCCTTCTGATCCTGTCTTTTTTATTTTCTCTCAGCCATGCTTTATGGTTTCTAACATAAGGATATTGCACATATTTTGTTAAATTTGCCTCTAACTCGGTCACATTTTTATGCTATTTTAAATAATGTTGTTTATTTCTATTTCATAGTTGACTATTTCTTAAAATGTACTTTTAGATTCACCACTGTGCTTATATATACATAATTTTACATACTGTTATTTTGCTTACTTATTTATTAGTTGTCTTGCTCCGGAAAGATTTTAAGAAAGTTTATAAGAAAGTATAAAATAAAACAAGAACTTTGAAGAAGGAGAGAGTGAAAAAGGGAGAATAAAAGGAAAGGATCATCAGGTAAAGCCAGGCATGAAGCTAATACACAAACATATGATAAGTTCCTGTACAATTGCCTTCTAGATGCCAGTGTAAAAAGCAAAATCTGATTATGACATAATTCAGAGCATCCTAAAGTGACAAATCAGAAAAGCACAGCCATTTCTTACATTTTTCTGCAGCAGTTTCTCAAAAAGCAAAATATAACATACCATATAATAGAACCTATTAGGTTGGTGCAAAAGTAATTGCGATTTTTGTCATTAAAGTAATGATAAAGCCACAATTACTTTTGCATCAGTCTGTATAACAATGAAGGTCCTCATCAATGTCTTTACGAAGCTGTGCTGCATTTGGATGTGCTGTTTCTTTTGTCACTTGAAATATAGAATAGCAGTGGTAAGAAAATGGTCTTCAAGGCAATTACATTTGACTGCAACCCCATGAGAGACACTGAATTGTACCATAAAGCTGAGTTGGTCCTGGATTTCTTACTGTTGGCAACTGTGTGAGAGATCACCTTTCCTATTTTGAACTGCTAAGTTTGGGCAACTTATTATGTAGCAATAGATAATTAATATAGCTTTTGTTCCCAAACGATCAGTTACTAAGAGTATGATTTAATAATACTTACTTCATGCCAGATATTTTAGTAAGTACTATGTAAGTATTATCTTACTCAATCTTTATGCAACCCTATGAGGAATGAACCATTATCAGACTATTTTACAGATGAAGAAATTGAGGACAGGAAGCATTTACGCCAAATAAAACCCTTGGAGACTGATTCCAAACTTTGGGCTTTTATTATCTTGCTATTCCGCCCCCTTTCCTATCTCTCCCAACCAGATCAGGCCAATGGGTCCTGTGTGGCATGCTTTCTCACTAGAGGTGATGGATATTATCCCCAAGATGGTGAGAACTGGTTCTCAAGAAGTATATACATATTTTAAAAATAGCACACTGATCTGTGGTCGTGTGAAGTTCAACCCTACCTGCCTAAATTTTACTCCTTAGTATTTAATTTCTTTTGTTGGTGAGAATTTGAATCACATTTAACTTTTCTCCTTAAGGGAGGATAATAAAACAAAAATTGAGAAACACTGTTTTATGACAAAGGCCATTTCAGACTTCTCTATAAGCCATTGTCCTGAAAGAAAGAAAATTCCTGACGCGGAGTAGCTGCTTAGTTAATACTGTTGGACTGATGGATTCTGGTCTAGGAGGTTTAAATCTGTAATTTAAAAATAATATCTCCAGCAATAAATAAATAACACAAGCTAAAGTGATGCTCTGGGTTCCACAGGAAACCAAGTCCTTTGCAAAGACCAGAGGCAGAGGCAACACTGCTCTTAAGAGTGAGGGTTCAGAGCTGGCTGACACGAATACCACCTGTCAATAACTATGAGGGAAAATATTAGTTTACATTCTTCAGTTCTCTGGTGACTGACCTTATTATGCCTAAGCAACATATCTTACCACACTCACTAATCTGTGGATTTCTGAAAGTGGATAATTAGTCCAGACAGCTAGAGCTCAAAATGAAATGAGCTTAAGGTTTTCAGGAATTACAGCAGGTGCCTGAGGGGTCTACAGTTCAGACCTGACCCATTTCTGTCTGTGCCTGGGGGAGAGCTCATCTCTTCCAGACTGATGGATCTATTGGCACATTCCCCCTTTTATGCCCAAGCTGAGGGCGGCTACCCTTGTAATCTTCCACTCTGAGATAAGGCAGGAAAGTGGTGGCTGAAGCCTGAGGTCTTCCAATCACTGCATCCTAAGCATATGGATAAATTCAGGCTTATGAGAATGTGATGAGGGTAAGAACAGAGACTTAGCAAGGCTGCTAGAACTCCCCGGAGTCACTCAGCCAGTCAGCAGCAGAGCTGAGCCGGAGTCCCCAGATCCTGACACTGTCCAGGGCTTTTCCCATTGGCCCACACTGTCTCCATGGGTGTGTTTGCTCTCTGCAGCTCTCTTCTTGGGCTAAGGAGGATGAAGGAGCCCAGTTATTTTCTACAGTAGAGTTCATGGCTTCTCCCTCCCCTCCCTCCCCACCTTCTGTCTGGTTTGAGTTTACTGTCAAAACACGCCCAGCCAAATTACTTGTCTGCAGACATTTTTGCTGGCCTTACTGTATCCACAAGAGAGCTGTTAATGATTACCCTTCCTGCCTGTACTTAGCTCATCTTCAGAAGGGAACTGCTCATTATCATTCTCTGACTGAAGTCTGGGCAGTCTGGAAACAGTCAGTCAGATTCTGGTGGTGGTGGAGCTGGAGTCCGGGCATCTTCCGCTGCTGGGTCAAATCTCTACCAGGAGTGACTCTTGCTCTTAGGAGGCTGTGGGCCTGTGGTCCCTCAGGCCAGGTTTCTTGGAGCTTGTGAGAGGGTAAGTGGGGGCCAGGGAGGAGGGCACTTTTGTTCATAGTTGACTTCCAATGGCCCCCACTAGAGCCAGTTACATAATTTTCAGGACCCAGTACAAAATAAAATGTGGAGCCCTTTATTCAAAAAGTGGAGAAAAAGTGTTTTTTTCTTTTCTCCCATGGTCTCTTTCAACTTGTCACGATTATTTAATATTATTTTTATTTTTTGCTATTGAATGTCACTCTGTCAAGAAAAATTAAAACTTTAAATTGTGGTCATAAATTTTAACATTCATCTTTATATTGTGCAATGCTAATTTTAAATACAAACTAAAAAACTCTGCACAGTAAACGAAACAATCAACAGAGTGAAAAGACAACCTACAGAATGAGAGAAAATATTTGTAAACTATTCATTCCTCAAGGGATTAATATCCAGAATGTACAAGAAACTCAAGCGTCTCAACAGCAGAAAAACAAACAATCCAATTAAAAAAATGGGCAAATGATCTGAACTGATATTTATCAAAAGAAGACATACAAGTAGCCAACACATTTATGAAGAAATGTTCAACATCATTAATCGTCAGAGAAATGCAAATCAAAACCACAATGAGATATCATCTCACCTCGGTTAGGATGGTTATTATCAAAAAGACAAAAAGAAACTAATTCTGGAGAGAATACAGAGGAAAGGGAACTCCTATACACTGTCAGTAAGAAAATAAACTAGTACATCCACTGTGAAGAACAGTGTGAAGGCTCCTCAAAAAACTGCAAGTAGAACTACCAAATGATCCAGCAATCCCACTACTAGGAATTTATCCAAAGAAAAGGAAAACAGTATATCAAAGAAATATCTGCACCTTCATGTTTATTACAGCACTATTCACAGTAGCCAAGCTACAGAATCAATCTAGGTATCCAATAACAGATGAATGAAGAAAGAAAGTACATTAAGTATGCACAATGGAATACTATTCAGCCATCAAAAAGAATGAAATCTCGTCATTCATGGCAACATGGGTGGAATGGAAGGACATTATGTTAAGCAAAATAAGCCAGAAACAGAAAATTAAACACTGAATGTCCTAAATTGTATTTGGAAGTTAAAAAAAGTTGATCTCATAGAAGTAAAAAGTAGAACAGATGATACTAAAGACTAGGAAGGATGTGGTAAGGAGGATAGGAAAAGATATGTTAAAGGATACAAAATTATAGCTGGATAAAAGGAATAAGTTCCAGGGTTCTATAGCACTGTAGGATGGCTATTATTGATAATAATATATTACATTGTTTTAAATACCTGGAAGGAATATATTGAACGTTCTCAACACAAAGAAATGGTAACGGTTAGCGATGATAGATATGCTAATTACCCTGATCCAATTACTATCCATTGCATGTATCAAAACATCACCATGTACCCCATGAATATGCACAATTATGTGTCAATTTAATGCAACTATAATGGTGTTGAACTCCTACATGAAATCACCAAAATTACATCCAGCATATCTCTTAGTTTGCACATGCATATGTGTTTTGTTCTTAACAGAACAGGGGAATCCTGCACTAAGGTAACTCAACTGTTTTTGTTTCACTTCTTCCTTTGGCTTTCTGATGAAAAAATTGAAAGGACTAAAAGGAAGGACAGAAAGGACTGAAAGGAAAATGAACATTTTCTTTCCTTGTTTGTCATCATTTTCAACATAAATGGTGGGCTCATACAGGGAAGTAATAGAAATAAAAGAGGTCAGAATAGAGTTCCTTAGTTATGTGTGTTTCTGAATATGTTGCTGCCCATTTTCTGCATTTGCAGCAAGTTCTAGCTGGAATGGAAAGCATGGTCTCTCAGGGATTTCCGTGCCCCTGACTACTCATTTGTAAACAGAACACACTTAGCTTGTACTCACTTTGAGCCTTGCTGAGTCCCGTGTATGGCAGGCTTACCAGAATTCTGTGCTCATGGGGCATGGTGAACACTCTATGTAAATGGGGTGGCAGGTTGCATGCATCTCTGCTTCATGAACATGCTCCATTGTCTCTTTGGACTTTGACTTACAAAATGGAAGTTCAAAGGAAAAATGAAGAATTTCAAGATGACAGGATGGCAGTGAAACATAAAACCAAGCATGGGGTCCTCTTGAGGATGGGGTCCTGTGTGACAAGCATACATCACAGGTCCACAAAACTGTCCCTGGTACCCACTCTACCCCCCACAGACACAGGCCTCATTCTGCTACCAAGAGATCAAGGAGGAATGTTAGAAATGGCCATTCAAAAGTGGGCAAAGGACATGAACACCTACTGGTGTCTTATTAAATTCTAAGAAAGGTCTGTCAAAAACTAGTGAGGGCTTTATTATGCTCTTGCACTGAGCTTTGTAAGGGTTGAATATGAAATAAGATGAAGTTTGTGTATGCACGGGATTGTGGACTCCAGAACATCTCCAAGAGTGGTGGTTCTGAAAGTGAGGCCCTGTCCCCAGCAACATCTATCTTGGGCGGGAACCCCTTGGAAATTCATTCAAACCCACCCTAGACCTACTGAACAAGACAGTAGGTAGAGGGATGGAGAACAGTCTGGGTTTAATAATCCCCCACCCAAGTGATTCATCACAATCTAATATACCTAGTAACTAGTGTACTGGTTCTTAACAATTTTCTCCTGGTGTTAGCTTTCACCATTTGTGTTTTTTTTTGTGTTTTTTTTTTTAAAGATGAGGTTTCACCATGATGGCCAGGCTGGTCATGAACTCCTGACCTCAGGTGATCCACCCACCTCGGCCTCCCAAAGTGCTAGCATTACAGGCATGAGCCACTGCGCCCAGCCAGCTTTCACCATTTGTATATCCTATGTGTCTGCATGTTGGACTCAACCAGACTCAACCAGACCATTGTTCTTACTTTCAGCTGCCCTGCTAAGAAACAGGCTGCAACCTCTTTGAATTAGGAAGAGAGAAGTGCAGAATGTGCCTGTGCTCATCACAGAGTTAGAAACAAGAATATTAACTCTTCTCTGAGTTTCTTAAGATACGGAAATACTGTAAGTATTATATAAACATTTGCTTGGTTAATTAATCAAGATGTTCCATCTATGGAGGAGAAAAGCCTTCTGAAAAACTAGGTGGAGAATGATACAACTGATACTGATTTTTTAAATCTTTTAAAATTTTAGTTCCTAACTGGTTTCTGTACTTTTCACAAGATTTTATAAATGGCAATTTCTGTTTTTTTTGAGACGTAGTCAACCTGTCACCTAGGTTGGAGTGCAGTAGCGCCATCTTGGCTCATTGCAGGCTCCGCCTTTTGGGTTCCAGCGATTCTCCTGCTTCAGGCTCCTGGACAGCTGGGATTACAGGCCTAAATGGCAATTTCTCTTCATAGATGTGAACAGGCTGAGAGATGGTAGAATGGGCTGGGCTTCCTCGGGTTCATCAATACCCTCTACTGTTAGGATTTGGCACATTTGTTCTGAACGGTTCCATGAGCATAAAATAAAATAGAGCCAAGTCTTTTAATGTGGGAGATGCATTTGAAATCAGGACAACCAGTAAATATACCTAAAGACATCAAAACAAGTTCAATTAACCCTTCGGCTCTACTGAGTGGCCGCAGTTCATGGACAATTTAGCTGTGTGACCTCAGGTTCTCTCTCAACCTTGCCTGTGTTTCCTGTAAATGGGCACAACACAACTTTATAAAGTAGTTCACATAAACAGGTAAGTATATGAAACAATATACAAAATTTAGTATAGTCATGGCAAACATCAGTTTTTGTGGGGCCTGAGGCAATATGAGAGTCTTCTTTAAAAAAAAGAATATAGGATTGCAAAAGTAAGCACAGGGCTGGGAAGGGGCCCATGAGCCCTGCTCTCCTTGCACAGGAAATCCACCTTTGTGCAGTTATTCTGTTTATTTTAAGCCAGGGGATAGCAGAGCAATTGCTTCTTTCATGTGGCGGTGTCCATCGGTGGCTCCGTCATCGGGCGTGTGCATGACTGTACTTCCCTCTGCCGCAGACACCTCAGCCACCGTCTAGCCAGGCGAACCTGTTTGGTGTGCTCACTGTGTGATGAAGGCGGGTGTGGTTCCCAGGGGAGTGCCCTGCTTCCTGAACGTGGCCAGAGGCTACAGAATCAGACTTTTGCCAAAGGAAGAAAGAGAGCCCCAGGCAGGTGTTCACCTGTGAATGGCTTGATTGGGTGGAGCCTTCAGTATCTAGAGGCAAAACTCAATTCTTAAAGATCCCTTCTTAAAAGAGAGTTCCATCCGCCTCCATCGTCATCAAATTGCATATCAGAAATGGTAGTTTTGGGGTTGCTCTCAGACCCGAGCCTGCTTCAAGCGTATATCATACCAAACAGAACACAAACTGAACAGCAAGGCTTAGACCCTGACTTTTCAGCCAGGACTTGGTGCTAGGTTTGTTTTTATGAAAACAAAACAAAACAGCAACAACAACCAAAACAATGCTAGTTCAGTGAGTTGAAAGATATGAACTCTTAAGCTTACCCTTCTTTTTTCCTGGAGCTCAGGAGATGGCACAGAATAATCATGTCCTATATTTTTGGATCCCATTTGACTGGGGGCCACAGAGTACTCTCTGGATATTTACTCTCCTAAAGTGGCACTGTGAAGAATATTCTGGTCAGAAAACACAAGAGAGGTTTTGTGTTTTTTATTTTTTTGATATTTATTTATTTTTTCCTTGCAGCTCCAGCTCAAAGGAAGAGAGGTTTTGATTTATGATTAGTACACCTCAGTTAGATCCTTTTTATTAAAATAATTATTTTGGGCCGGGTGTGGTGGCTCACGCCTGTAATCCCAGCAGTTTGGGAGGCCAAGGAGGGTGGACCACGAGGTCAGGAGTTCGAGACCAGCCTGACCAACATGGTGAAACCCCATCTCTACTAAAAATACAAAAATTAGCAGGGCGTGGTGGTGTGTGCCTGTAATCCCAGCTATTCAGGAGGCTGAGGCAAGAGAATCGCTTGAACCTGGGTGGCAGAGGTTGCAGTGAGCCAAGATCACACCACTATACTCCAGCCTAGGCAACACAGCGAGACTCTGTCTCAAAAAAAAAAAATTATATTTTTGATAGCTATTGACCTAGTACTAAAATAGGATGGGTGCATGCCCACCTAGCATTCTGAGAGTCTTTTCTGTGACTTTCTGAAATGATCTAGAAGAGGCTTGCCATCTGTGAATGATTAACAGATTTATCTAGGCCAGTGCCAATGTCTACAACAGAACTCTAGTTTTTGTTAAAGTGCACATCATTAAGAAAAATTTTAGCAAGTTTTCCTTACTGACTCTTCAGTACCTAAGAAGCTACAATGACCTGCCATTCTACAAAAATATGGTGAGAAGCAGCTCTATGTGAGGCTCTGTCCTATGTGATGAGGCTATAGTGGCATACAGAACAGACAAAAATGCCTGTCCTTATGAAACTCGCATTCCAGTGGGGGGAGGCATGATTAAAAAAAAAAAAAGATAGACGAAATGTATAACAGTGTTAGCTAACCATGTAGCACTTAATACGGTCCAGATGCTGTTCTAAGCACTTTACAAATATTAAGCCAGCAACCTGATGAAATGGGTACTATTGTTATTCTCATTCTTAGATGAGAAAAGTGAAGAATAGAGAGATTCCATCTTGAGTACCTGGTACATGAACAGTCAAGCTTTGAACTCAGGCAGACTGACTCCAGGACCTACCCATATCTCCACCTCCACATTATACTGCCCCTAAGTTGCATACCAATGTCTAGTAGGGGAGAAAGTTCTATGAAGAAAAATAAAGTAGGGAAAAAATAAAGTTGGGAAGAACATGTTTGGGGGTAGGGTGAGCTTGCAAATTTATACAAGATGGTAGAGAAAGCCTCTTTAAGGAAATGGCATTTGATTGAAGACTGGATCCACATAGATATCTAGAGAAAGCACATTCCAGGCAGAGGCACCAGCAAGGGCAAAGGTCCTGCAGTGGAAGTGGCCCATGGCTGGGGCTGTGTGAGAAGAAAGACAGTGAGACTCAGGGGGTGGGAGGTGGGGCAGGACACGTAGTGTTGGCTTTGATGCCATTACAAAGACTTTGGCTTTTACTCAGACTGAGATAGAATGCCCTGGATGCCTCTGTAACAAGGAATGACATGACCTGAGTCATACTATAATAGGAATTGTCTGGCAGTTGTGTTAAGGTAGACCAAAGTGGGACGAGGGCAAAAATAGGGAGAGGAGAGGGGATGCAATGACAATAACCCACACAAAGACAAGGGGGGCTTGAGTCAAGGTGATTGCAGTGGAGGCTGATGAGACGTGATCCAATTCTGATTATGATCTGAAGGCAGAGTAAGACAGTAAGATTTACTGTGACAGGAAAGAGTCAAGAATGACTTTAAGATGCTTGGACTGAACAAGGATATGGAAGACCGAGGCAAAAGAGGTCTAGGGGCACAGAACCTCAGGAGTTCACCTTTGTGTGTATTACACTGGTGATATTAATGATCCATCTAAATGGAGATTTTGATTATGCGGTTGGATGCGTGAGCGTTGTGTTCAGGACACCTGTGCAAGCCGGCTGAAGACATAAATTTGAAAGTCATCAGCAGATAAACTTAAAGCTTTGAAACTAGGTGGGAAAACCAAAGGATTGAGCATAGACATAAAAGAGATTCAAGGCCTGAGCTTCCAGTGCTTCTTCTACATTGAGAGGCCACTTCTATATAAAGAGGTCGAGAGAGAAGGATTCAGCAAAGCAGATTGGGAAGGAGATGCCTCATGAGCACGATGTCTTGGAAACCAAGAAAAGAAAGTGTTTTCAGGAGAAAGAAATGATCAGTTGTGTTAAATGATGCTGACAGAGCCAAGGAGATTGTGGCTGAGAACTGGCCATTGAGTTTATAACATGGAAGGCCCTGGAAACCTGGGTATTGGCAGTTTCACTGGAATAGTAGAGGCAAAAACCTAATTGCCATGAAAGGGAGCAGAAAAATACGGCAGAAGCTAAAGTATAGCATGGGTTCAAGGCAGTTTTACTTATTTATTTTTTTTGAGACAGAGTCTTGCTCTGTCATCCAGGCTCAATGGTGCAATCTCGGCTCACTGCAACCTCTGCCTCCCTGGTTCAAGTGATTCTCCTGCCTCAGCCTCCTGAGTAGCTGGGATTACAGTCACACGCCACCATGCCCAGCTAATTTTTGTATTTTTGGTAGAGATGGGGTTTCACCATGTTGGTCAGGCTGGTCTTGAACTCCTGACCTCATGGTCTGCCCTCCTCAGCCTCCCAAAGTGGTGGGTTTACAGGCACGAGCCAGTGCACCCAGCCTGTTTTGTTTTTTCAAGATGGGAAAAACCAACAGCATGTTTGTAGGCAGGTGGGCAATATCCTAGAAGAGAGAAAAACCAGCGATGCAGGTAGAGAATCCCTGAGTGCTGTCCTTGATGAGGGTGAGGGAGGGGCCCTCCTGTTGGCCTGAGATGGGCTACGTGATGGAGGAGAAGGTGGAGGTAGGCAAATTGTGGGATGTGGCAGTAGAAGTGTGTGGTAGAAGTTCTCTTCTGAGTGCTTCTGTGTTTTTGTGTGTCTTAGGAAATAAGTCATTAGCAGAGAGTGACATGGGAAAGGAGATGTGGAAGGCTTGAAGAAAAAGGGAAAGTGTGAAATCATCTTAGAGGAGAACAGGAGAGCAGTGGACTGGGGAAACGGATCTGATGGCCAGGTGTATTAAGAACCCCTTGAAGTTAATAAGCGTGAATTCAAAGTGAGGCAGTGAGTTGTGGGTGTGTGTGAAGGACGGGCTCTAATGACTGACCACAGAATTTAAAATGGGTCAGGAGGGCTGTGATGGGAAGGGAAGGGGAGAAGTGCAAAGGTGGCAGCTTCAATCAATTGTAGGCTCCAGGGTGGAGGTATTATTAAAGTCTGAGCACTCAAGAATCAGTGGTGGTGATTAGAGATGGGGTGCTTGAAACTGAGGTTGTGGAAGAGGTACAGTTGATTGAAATGGCACCATCTAGATGGGATCACAGTCGTGAGTAGCTTGAGGTAGGTGTTTCCTAGAGAATTTATTTGGTTAAGTAATCACACTTATCTCTCTTTCCATCCTGTCCTAGTTGAAGCCACTTCAGTACATTGTTCTGAAGTTTTATTTCTCAAATAAAACCTAATGAAATCTTTGTTCACTGGCAGCCCATAGGCCATGAATGACACATCGTGACTCATGGATGCCCTGACTCTTTGCATCCTGCACACAGACACATGACGGACACTTGATGAGACTCCTTGATACAAAAGGTTGGGTTTGAATCCCACATGAACCCTAGCGTACATGCTTGGGGTTGATGAAGTACACTTAAGTAATTTCTGTAAAGCCAGTGGTTTAAATAGGGATATCTGATTTAATCTAACCAAATATCAGATCACTGTATTTCCTTTCACGGTTGCATATGCATTCTGCAAATTGGTGTTCTTTTGGTGTACCTCTGCACGTAAACTGCATACCTATAAAACATTAATCAAAGCCCTTAGATTGGCTGGATCCCTCCCCTCCACCCCCAACCCCGCCGAGCAATTGAGTTAATTAAAAAGAAAAAATATCTCAAGAACATAAGCTCATATGAATAATCTCATTTTAAAAAATAAAGATTTCTAAAATTTCCAAGTGAGCAAAGGGTGAGCAAAACTTTGACGTATACTGTCATTATTAACTGCAGTGCTGAATAAAAATAACAGTTAAGAATGAACAAGATCTGAAATCTCCCAGAAGGATGATAATAATCATGCTTTAGATAGTGGGTGACACAGTGAGGACACCTAATTTGTTAAATGAAGGTGTGAGTGTGCCTAATCTGGAAATGAAGTGCCATCCTTTAGAAAAATACTGTCAGCAGGGGTTTAGTTGGCCAGAAACCACTTGCAAGCCCAACGTCTTCCCTGAATTTTCTGGCAGTTCATTTGCTGCATTTACAGGAAATGGGGAAATTGAGGAGGCTCTGAAATGGCCATGATAATTCTTTTTAAGAATCTTCTCTAAAATTACACTGGCACTGTTCAAGGGCTTTTTTTTCTTTCTGCTCATTTTAATGGCCTGAGATAACAGATCAAAAGGAGGGCCTGTCCTCAGATGTGTGTGAAAGCACAGAAGAACAGGATAAGACAGGAATCAAGGCCTCTGCCACTGGGGAATGCAGGTTGCTATATACCAGGCAATGGGTAGGTTTCCAAGGAGATGTGTCAGAGCCGTGGAATGCTGCAACTAGGCTGTGGCCCGACCCAAGGAGGGGGCGGGCGCAAGGAATCTGCTGGCACATTAGAGGTCTTTCCATCTCAAGCTAAACTTTGGAGAAACGTACAACACTATCCTATGTCTGTGAGTTTCATGTATGGGGAGCAAATTTTGAATTGCTTTCAGCGAAAAAAATATATATACTGATAGAATGAAGATAATGGTAGCTAATGTTTGACCAAACAGATGTAGAAACTTTACAGGCTGATCCAACAATAATCTTCTCCCATTTTCTTTCAAATGCACAACCCCAAAGCATATACTTTTTAGTTTTATAAGGAAGGAGTCTCTCCAAGAAAAAGTTCAAGTGGATTTTTGGCTATCCAGCAAATTATTCTAAGTAAGATATGGCTTTTATTTTAAATAAATAAATAAATAAATAAAAAGATGTGTGGGCGGGGAGGGGAGGAGTGTGATTTTTAAGAGTATGGTAATGCTAGGACAGTCTGAGCATGTGTGTTTTAAGGGAGGCATGGAGATCGCCTCCTTTTGGGGAGGGGCAAGATGCATGCCTCCAGAGGGTGCCCAGTGTCCTGGAATGCTGAAAGCACATTCTCAGGGCATGCAGAGATAACCGGTTGGAACTTACCAAAGGATGATTTTCCATTTGGCTCACAGCAATTCATTTATATTGGTTTTGACCATCCCACTCATTTTATTTTTTTAAGTCCCTATTCATTTTCAGGTCTTTCCATATAGGGTTAGCAAGGAGTTACTAATTCTGGATCTGCCAACTGTGGCACTCAACTAGAAGGTTAAGTCGGGTTTTAGGAATCCTGTTTTTGTCGTATTTCCTTCATGCCCAGGCTTAAGAACACTCCAAATATTAATAGTTAATTACCGAAAATTCCATCAATCTGGGGAAATTGGCTTCACACCATTTTTTAGCTGGTGTTCAGTGAAAATAAAATAATTCATTCAAACAAAGACTAGATGGGAAAACTTACTTGAGGAGAAAAGACAGATCTCCCATAGAAGAATGGCAAATGACTTCTGTAGCTATTCTGCCCTGAAGGAGGTTCAGGATAACTCCCACTCCTTAAATGCGGGCAGCACAGAGCGACTTCCCCTCAGAGCACAGTATGAAAAAGGGCGGGAAGAGGGATGTTACTGTGGACAACACGACAAACTCTGCTTCAGCCAGGGGCTCCAGAGTCACCCCAGTAGTGAGACGTCACACTGACAGCATGTACTCTTGACACAATGAAATGAAAATGGCACTTGCCTCTGTGGTCTTCCTCCCAAAACTGGTAACCTCGTTCTATTACAATGATGAGAAAAATATCAGACGAATCCCAAATGAAGGATGTTCTACGAAATGCCTGACCATTACTCTTCCAAACTATCAAGGCCATCAAAAACACCGGCAGTCTGAGAAACTGTCACAGCCACGAGGAGTCTAAGGTGACAACCAAGTGTAATTAATGTGATATCCTGGATGGAACCCTGGAACAGAAAAAGGACGTTGGGTAAAAACTGAAGAATGTATGAAGAGAATATGAACTTTAATAATAATGTGCCAATATTGGTTGATTAATGGTAAGAAATGTAACTTCCTAATGTGGGATGCTAGTAATTCCCCTAGTAATAGGGAAAACTGAATGTGCCATGTATGGGAATTCAGTTAGATTCTCAATCTTCTGTAAATTTATAGCTGTGCAAAAAAAAAAAAATCTGTTTAAGGAAAAAATTACTTGACTGAAAGACAACACTCCAGCCACCCCACCCACCCCACCCACCCCTGCTTTCACAGAGTCAGCCTGATGCAGAAAGTCTAGTCATGAATTGCGCTGTTCTGGGTAGTTGGAACCCTGTAAAGATGGATTATGCAGCAGGTGATGCTGTGAAGAGAAGTGCATTTCAGAGCTCCCAGCTTCCCCATTCTGGATGTGACTCCCCCTCCCCGCTCCCCGATAATGGTAGGGCTAATACTTACCTAGTGTACTGGGCTTAAGTTTGTAGCCCACGTATTGCCTTTCTCCTTCACAGCAGCCAACACTATGAAGTACTGTATCCATGAAGAAATTGAGACCTAGAGAAGTTAAGGACCTCGCCCAAGATCCCTTGCCTGTAAGGATGAAGCTAGGATTCAAATTCAGACAGCCGGAGCCCCAGAGCCAGCATGCTTTTAACCTCATTCACTTCTCTTCCAGGTATTCAGAAGCTCATACTTTTTTAAAACAGAATTATCCTTAGGATAAGAATGGTCAAGTTCACTACAACCCATGGTGTCAGCTATACTGTGTAGACTCCATCAAGAAATAATGGATGTGGGGTGCTGCTTGGAGCAGGGGGAAAGCTCTACTCTCTGAAGTAATGCCTGGTTAAGATTACAGCGTTGGCCCAAATCCTGCACTCGGATCACTGCAGGACCTGGATGATACTGAATCCCATCCTATAGTCAATTCTAGCCCTAAAAGTAATGTTGTTCCCATTTGATGTCTTGGAAACAAACCAGCGTTGGGGCATTTTCAAGTGGTTTCTATAATGAGCATTAGTAAACCCACAGGTGTGCCTAAGTGAGGATTTGTGAAGCTGAGCATACTTTCCCAACCCTATGTTTCAGAAAAGTTAGCTCCCTTTTATTTACAAAATGAGATAGAATTGCATGTACTGGTCCAAATGAAGAGAAATAGGTTTTCTTTCATGTTTGAAAGAGATGTACGTAAGACTCGAAAAGGTGTACATAAGTTATTCAAAACAGCAATTTCTCAAACCCTGCCCTTTTCCATAAATTTCTTTAAACAGTCAGAAAGTTCACAATTTAATAAAGACTCTTGGAAAGGCTAGTCAAAGAATAGGCCCATTCAGTAACTTCATGAATATACGAGCTAAAAAATAAAATCTTCTATTTTGACTTCCTGCTGGAAAAGTCAAAGCTAGTTCAGACCATTTGGAGGGAAGACTGCATCTCTGGAACACATTGTTTACTTTCAAAGTTCCCTGGGAGTGTGGGAAGGTGACAAGTTTTCTTTTTTTTTGTCCTTTGGTAATCTGTGTTTCTAATGTTTCTACAATGGACATGCATTGCTCTTGTCATAATAAAAATAAATGAGAAAAGCTATTTTTAAAAGAAAGGTCAGATTGCTGTTTGGACAGGAAATCACTTACCTACCTGGAAAATCATTGATGTGAGGCTGGGCACGGTGGCTCATGCCTGTAATCCCAGCACTGCGGGAGGACGAGGTGGCTGGATCACCTGAGGTCAGACATTAGAGACCAGCCTGGCCAACATGGTGAAACACCGTCTCTACTAAAAATACAAAAATTAGCAGGGCATGGTGGTGCATGCCTGTAATCCCAGCTACTGGGGAGGCTGAAGCAAGAGAACTGCTTGAACCCGGGAGGCGGAGGTTGCAGTGAACCAAGATTGTGCCATTGCACTCCAGCCTGGGCGACAGAGTAGGACTCCAACTCAAAAACATAAATTAAAAAGAAAAAGAAAATCATGGATGTGAATGTGGAGAGGAGCCATTCTGCCTGTGACTGAGCAGGCATTGCAAAGCAGTGCCCTGCTTTTAGGGCTGATGTTTCTTCTATGACTGCAGCAGGACTCTGGGGAATTCCATCTAACTCTGTTGGTAGGTTGAAGATCTAGCAGATGGTTTGGATGGTCTGGTTCCATGGAATTAACAAATAACTTCAAGTTAATCCAACAAAACAATATACAGCCAAGGCTGGAACACAGATCGATGTCAGGAACGGATACTCATCACTCTGGAAGACAGAAATGCGGGTAAGTCAATGGGCTTTCGAAAGTACAGGCTTTCATTCTGAAACTTGTGTGCTCAGTTCGTTTTCAGCTTTGCTTAGGAAGGAACCAAAGAAAAAAATAACCTTAGGTTGACATGGGAGGAGATCCCCATGGAGTCCAAACTTTCCCTCTCTGTGTAGGAGTATCATAGTTTAGGGAATTAAACACAGGGCCGAAGTAGACCCATGTTAATGGAAACTAGGGCTTGGCAAACTTTTTCTGTAAAGGGCCAGAGGGTAAATAGTAGAGGCTTTGGGGGCTTCATGGTCTTTGTTGGAGCTATTGGATTCTGCCATTGCAGTAAAAGTAGCCATAAACAATATGTAAAGGAAGACATGACTGTGTTTTAATCAATCTTCCCCCAAACAGCTGGCAAGCAGGATTTGGCCTGGATCTACAGTTGGCTGACCTCTGGCCTAAACCATTCATAACCATCTCATCCCTTTGCCAGTGATTAGCATACCTAGGCTTAAACCAATCAGCACAAAGCATTTTCCTGGTGCTAATTAGGTTCAGAGATGGCATATGATAGGCTCAATCAAGAAAGATTTTTCTCTGGAGTTTGAGGGAGAGGGTCTGATCTCTCCTGTTTACAAAAACAGGGACGTGTCCAACATCGATTGCTGCTGGCACCCAGTGTACAACTATGAGGGGAACAAGCTTACGGATGAAGTGGATGATGAAAGACAAAGATAGAACTTATATTTTTGATGATATTATTATTGAACTACAGAATAATTTAACTCTATTTTCCATTCATCCTCAGGATTTTCCATGTGTAAGCCTGTAAATGTGCTTATTATAAATACCATTTTCAGTTAAGATTTCTGTTACTTGCAGATAACTGTATCCCAGCTGATGGAAAGTTTAAAAATAAGTTTATGGCTCTCAAAGTTTGCAAACATTGAAGTGAGTTAGTTAACACCTGCTGCCATAAAATTTCCTTCCCATCATTAAAAATTAACGTGAAAAATAGAAAATAAAAACTAACTCTTTTTAAATCCCTAAATTGGTGAATGTGGGTTTCCCAGGGGAGAGGGAAGGTATCTCAGTTTGTTTTGCACAGTTATAATAGAATACCAGAAATGGGGTAATTTATAAACAACAGAAATTTATTTCTCACAGTTCTGGAGGCTGGGAGTTCAAGATCAAGGTGCTGGCAGGTTTGCTGCCTGGAAAGGTCTGGATTACCACTTCCAAAATGGCGCCTTACATGCTGCATTCCCCAAAAGGGAGGAACAGTTTTCCTCAAATGGCAGAGGAGCAAAAGAGCCAAGAAAGAGAACCCATTCCTAAAACCCCTTTTTACAAAAGGAATTAAACTGACCCATGAGGGTGGTTTAATGCCTAATCACCTCTATGGGTCATACCTTTTAATACCATTACAATGACAATTAAATTTCAACATGAGTTTTGGAGGGGAAAGACATTTAAAGTGTAGCAGAAGTTTTGATTAAATGACCCTTAATGTGTGGCACTGTGGAATACCTGGGTTGAAGGACACTTTCCCTGTGCTGAGACCAAGAACTTGAATGCAAAGAGGCATTGAAGATTTGAACTTTCCCTCTGCCTTCCATTAACACCCTTGGTCTGTGTGCAAGTCTCTTCCCCTCTTAAGCTTCACACTCTAAACATAAGGAATGATTTATAAGCATCAGCATAAGAAATATCTCTTTTTTTTTTTTGAGGTGGAGTCTTGCTCTGTCACCCAGACTGGAGTGCAGTGGCATGATCTCGGCTCACTGCAACCTCTGCCTCCCGAGTTCAAGCAATTCTCCTGCCTCAGCCTCCTGAGTAGCTGAGACCACAGGCATTCGCCACCACACCTGGCTAATTTTTGTGTTTTTAGGAGAAACAGGGTTTTACTATGTTGGCCAGGCCAGTCTCGAATTCCTCACCTCAGGTTATCCACCCGCTTAGGCCTCCCAATCCTCTGCTAGGATTACAGGCATGAGCTACTGTGCCCTGCAGCATTATCTCATTTTGAGATTTACTGGTTCTTATACAATTTCTATTATAGTTGTATGCCATTCTTTTATATTCATTTTAGTTGTATAAATGTATGGCTTGGGATTATTTCAATATAATTAAAAACTTGAGTTTTAGAATAGTTTGTCCTCCAGCAGGTCAAATCTGAATAACATTCATTATCTTCCTGAATTTTTTTTTTCCGACAGAGTCTCTTGTCGCCCAGGCTGGAGTGAAGCATTGTGATCTCAGCTCACTGCAACTACTGCCTGCTGGGTTCAAGTGATTCTCCTATCTCAGCTTTCTGAGTAGCTGGAATTACAGGCACCCACCACCACACCTGGCTAATTTTTGTATTTTTAAAGAGACAAGGTTTCACCATGTTGGCCAGGCTGGTCTTGAACTCCTGACCTCAGGTGATCGGCCCACCGTGGACTCTCAAAGTTAGGAAAGGCATGAGCCACCGCACCCAGCCTTTCCTAACATTATTAAGGGGTAGTTTAATAAGGTACAACTGCTCTCCTTTAAACTTAGATATAGAAAGATGAGTGATTCAACCTTGTAAAATAAGTACAAAACATGTATCATTTATTCATTCAAAAAGATATTACTGAGGGCCTACTAAGAGGCAGGCACTGTTTCATGCATTGCTACAACGCAAAGTCCCTGCCATCATGAAGCTTATGTTCTATAAGAGAAGACAAATAATAAATAATGAATCTTATGTTGGGAGGGGATAAGTAATAAGAAAAAACATAAAGCAAAGGAAAGGAACAGAAGCTAACTAGGCAGGGGCGGGAGGTGGTCTGTGATTGTAGGCACCCTCAGGTGGGGATGAGCTTGGAGGTGGAGTTTGCCTCTTTGTTTGGAAAACAGCAAGGGGACCAGAGTGCTGGAGCAGAAAGGATGAGGGAGAGAATGGCAGAGAATGAGTTGGAGAGGTGGAGCAGGGCCTATCACGTAAGATCTGAGAGGACACAGAATGACTTTGGATTTTATTCTGAGGAAGATGAGAAAGATGGGAACCATTGGAAGAATCCCCAGCCTACAGACTCTCTGACAAGCCCAACTGTCCCCAGCATACCAAAGACAGTAATATTTAAGATCCCTTAGTATTCATCAAGCTGATTTATAGTCTTAAACAGTTGACTAGTCCTTTATTAGAAAGATCAAAGTGGGGCTGGGCGCAATGGCTCACGCCTGTAATCCCAGCACTTTGGGAGGCCAAGACATGTGGATTGCTTAAGCACAGGAATTTGAGACCAGCCTGCGCAACATGGTGAAACCCTATCTCTACAAAAAATTAAAAAATTAGCTGGGCTTTATGGCTTGTGCCTTTAGTGCCAGCTACCTGGGATGCTGAGGTGGGAGGATTACTTGAGTCTGAAAGGTTGAGGCTACAGTGAAAAGAGATTGCATCACTGCCCTCCAGCTTGGCTGATAGGATGAGACCCTGTCTCAAGAAAAGAAAAAAGAAAGAAAGATTGAAGTGGTTAATTCATAGTTCTCTTGCAACGAAACTTACTCTATCAGGAAAAGCCTTGAAACTGTACCTCATAATAATATTTTTTCTTGCCTAGGACTTATCCTTTCCCGCATATTATGTAGGGTGGCACTGTATTAGTTATCAAGTATCTACCACAATGCTGGCTCATAGCAGATAATCCAAGAAATTCATTGAACAAGTAATTGAAAGAATGAGCACAGCAAAATATTTTACTGAGATAAAAGAGTCTCTGCTTGAACCCGGGAGGCACAGGTTGCCACAAGCCTAGATCGCGCCATTGCGCTTCACAGCCTGGGCAAAAGAGTGAAACTCCATCTCAAAAAAAAAGATTTTCTATCAAAATTATCTCAGTAAAATAAATTTGTCAGACTCTAATATAAGAATTTAGCCTACAGTCACCAGAAAAGACAGATTACAAGCACCTTTTTCTCTTTCCTGTCTATTATTTTCTTTTGAAAGATCATATTCTTTGAAACCTGCGATTGTGACGACGGTTTTTTGTAAATTCCATTTGTAGATGATTATAATACCTAAGTTTTCAAGACTGTACTAGAAAGCAAATTTAAACACATTTTTCTGGTACATATTTTACAAACATTAACCATTTCATTTTTTACAAGATACCCTTCAAATATAGCAGCCTTCCTAGGCAAAGTGTGAGCGCCTTACAATTGTGGAAACAAAAACATGCACAACTTTCCAAATACCAGTCTCAAGAAGGTAAAACTAAAAGTCAGAGCAAAGGACTTACTCCCAAGTTCTAGGCATCTAGTTTACAGGGGTTTATTAATGTAAAAGTGATATTTGGCTGGGCACAGTGGCTCACAACTGTATTCCCAGAACTTTTGGGAGGCCGAGGTGGGCAGATCACTTGAGCTCAGAAGCTTGAGACTACCCTGGGCAACAGAGTGAAACCTCATCTCTACAAAAAATAGAAAAATTAGCTGGGTGTGGTGGCGTGCACCTGTAGTTCCAGCTACCTGGGAGGCTGAGGTGGGAGAGTCACCTAAACCCAGGAAGCTGAGGCTACTGTGAGCTGTGATCACACCACTACACTCCAGCCTGAATGACAGAGCGAGGCCTTATCTAAGAAAAACAAAACTGTAATATTTACTAATAAAAATTCAGGGTCAGAAAAACTTATGTAACACATAAGATAATTAATTTCACAAGAACTTGGAGGAGAAGGTGCGGGACTGCTGACAACAAGAAGCAGCATTTTGTTGCAAGCAATCACTGTGAAGGAGGGACTTAGCGTGATGTCCATTCATGAAAAGGGTTCCAGAGAAGGCCTTGGACCTGTGCTATTCAGTTCCGTAGTCACTAGCCACAAGTGGCTATTAAAATTAAAATTTAATTGGGCCGGGCGCAGTGGGTCACGCCTGTAATCCTAGCACTCTGGGAGGCCAAGGTGGGTAGATCACCTGAGGTCAGGAGTTCAAGACCAGCCTGGCCATCATGGTGCAACCCCATCTTTAAAAAAAAAAAAAAAAAGATAAAATTAAAATTTAATTAATTAAAAATTCAGCACCTCAGTCACATTACACATGTGGCCGGTGCTTACCCTATTAGGGAGCACAAATATAGAATATTTCCATCATTGCAGAAATTTTGACTGGATAGAGCTGCCTGAGATTCTAACTCCCCTATACAGACAGGGAGTCAGGCTGATAGAATCTCTTATAAAGGTAGGCAAGCAACCTACTCTGGAAAAGGAAGCATGGTTTTCTGGAGACAGGATCACACTAAAATGGCTCTTTGGGAACATCAATAAATTTAAAGATAAGATAGAACAATAGCCATTTGTCTAGATGTTCAAAAAAGTTACTAAGATTCCACACCAAAAATTATTTTTAAAATTTAGATACCCTAGAACTAGAGGTAATATTTTGCTATACGTACAGAACTGCTTAGAGAGGATGGGCAGTTTTTTTTGGATGGAGGAAAATGTACTGGAAGAGATATCCCCCAAAGATTGGTATGGTAAGCAATGTTTTCTACAATGATTGCAAATTACCTGGGACACGTAATACATGGTTTAATCTTCCAGATGGTATTTCACTGAAGTTGATGCTGAATATGAAATCAGTGCAGAGAAAAAGAAACCTTTTGGAAAAGCTCATAAGAACTAGAGTAAGCAGAAAGATGAAATATGAAATTCAATGAAAACTGGTATTACTATATTAAAAACAATCCAAACTGAAATTATTAAATGATGGGATCTGAATTATCAGCTTCATACCAAGAAGTTATGTCGACTGATCCTTTGGTTTTCTTTTGCTGCTGATGGCAGAGGAGGAGGGCCAAGGCATGCTTAGCAGACACTTGGGTGCAAATTAGAAAATGTGACCCCTCCAGGCAGAGGGCTAGCAAAAAGAAGCTTCTCTGGGTACCTCAAGAAAAATGAAATACAGCTATCATATGACCCAGCAATCCAACTGCTGGATATACCCCCAAGTAAAGGAAATCAGTATATCAAGGAGATATCTGTACTCCCATGTTTGTTGCAGCACTGTTCACAATAGCCAAAATTTGGAAGCAACCTAAGTGTTCATGAGCAGATGAATGGATAAAGAAAATGTGGCATGTATGCACAATAGAGTACTATTCAGCCATAAGAAAAAAATGAGATCCTGTCATCTACAACAACATGGATGGAACTGGAGGTCTTTGTGTTAAGTGAAATAAGCCAGGCACAGAAAGGCACACTTTGCATGTTCTCACTTATTTGTGGGACCTAAAAATCAAAACAATTGAATTCATGGAGATAGGGAGAAGAAGACTGGTTAGCAGAGGCTGGGAAGGGTAGTACGGAGTAGAGGAAAAGTGGATATGTTTAATGGGTACAAAAAAAAATTGTTAGAAAGAATGAGGAAGACCTAGTATTTGATAACACAACAGGGGGACTATAGTCAATAATAATTTGATTATACATTTAAAAATAACTAAAAGAGTATAACTGTATTGTTTGTAACACAAAGGGTAAATGCTTAAGGGGATGGATACCTCATTTTCCATGACATGATAATTACACATTGCATGCCTGTATCAAAGTATCTCATGTACCTCACAAGTATGTATACCTACTATGGACCCTCAAAAATAAAAAAATAAATTAAATTAAAATAACCTCTCTGAGCAGAGCAGTTAGAGAAAAGTTTTCCTTCCTCTAGACGCATGCAGGCTGGTGCCAGGGTGCATGGCATGGCAAGGTAACCTCTGTGCTGAATTTCAGTGTTCTGCCAGTCCCACCCTCTGAACCATCCTGTACCAGATGCCAGGTGCTGGGCTTAATCATACTAGGTGACCTGTCTGGAACACTCTCCCACCCCCATCAGAAAAAGTTATGCCCCAGTATACAAGCTGCAGTGTATTCAAATGTAAGAAATGTTTACAATCTGATTGTTAATTGTCAAGACCCGTGGGAAAGCTTAGAAACTTCCTAAAGAAAGTAACCAAAATCATCACCAGGACAGGCTTACGGAAGAGTCTAAAAGTAGGATTTTTTCAGCCAGAAAGGCAAAGGAACATATGGATAAAGTTTATAAAATCTTAAGAGACTGGAAAAAAGGATTAGCAACTCTGAAAACACTAGAACGAGTGATAGTTGTGAGGTCCTTGTATCAATAATGTAATAAAAGAAAGCTGATTTTATATATCAGACCAACAACACCTAGAAAATACAGATATTTAAAAGAGTTGGTTAAATTTTTGGATGATAATTCCATAGCATGTGAATTAGGAAATATCAGGATCTTTTAGACTTTTCCTAAACATTGAAGTTGCTGTAATGAGAGCAAGCCACTCCCAAAACAGCCACTGGTCCTTCTGTCAGATACAGCTTGTTTCAGTGTAAGGGCACGTTGGTCTGAATCAACATGGCATTTTCTGTTATCACTCTTTCAGCTCTGTCTGTATTCCAGAGGAAAAATCAACAATGTGGTTGACTAGTTAGACAAGATCTGGTTCTAAAAGGAAGCTCATTAAAATACTTTTTATTAAAATAAATGTATTTATCGAGTTAATAAAAATTCTTCAGAAATTCCCAACGGGAAAGATTAGTGTGCCGATAACAATGAGACAGTTTCTTCTAAGACGGATTTTACATAAGGCCTTGAATGGTCCAAAGATTTAGTATTGCACCCCCTACCTATTATCTTTTAAAAGATAATATAGAGCGCGAGATTGAAACCTAAAAACTAAATCAACCAAAGTCCCCCAAATCTTACTTAAAAGGAGATTTTCTAGTAGAGCTCAAGTAATACATATCCATGTGTGTATAGAATTTTTAGCATAAGTATAATTCACTGTAAACCAAAAAAGTATCTGAGACAGATCTCAATCAATTTAGAAGTTTAGGAGCCAAAGTGAAGGACAATTTACACCTGGAAGACAGATCTATGCCTGTCTCCAAAGATGATTTTGAGGGCTTCAATATTTAAAGGGGAAAGGGTGGATATTAGGGAAAGAGGAAGGAATTTTTTAAAGCTGTGTACAGATAAGAGGCAAACGGTTGCATTCTTTTGAGTCTCTGATTAGCCATTCACATGTAAGGTGGGTAGAAGAACAGTCGCTTATGTATTCCTCTAGCTCAGTGAATCTGCATTTTTAGATCAGATAAATATATGGCAGAGGAAGTGATCAGAAATGCATTTGTCTCAGGTGAGTAGAGGGATGACTTTAAGTTCTGTCCTTTGTCCTGTACCCAAGAAGATAAGCCATCAGTGTACCTTGTCAGGGTGAAATTCAACAGAACTTGATCTTGGGGCCCACAGGAATTTTCCTAGTGGGCAAATTGTGAGGGAGGTATGTAGCTTTTTATTTATTTATTTATTTTTTGCTCTGTCACCAGACCGGAGTGCAGTGGCACGATCTTGGCTCACTGCAACCTCTGCCTCCTGGGTTCAAGTGATTCTCCTGCCTCGGCCTCCCAAGTAGCTGGGACTACAGGTGTGCGCCACCATGCCCAGCTAATTTTTGTATTTTTTAAGTAAAGGTGGGGTTTCACCATATTGGCCAGGATGGTCTCAATCTTATGGCCTCGTGATCCACCCGCCTTGGCCTCCCAAAGTCCTGGGATTATAGGCATGAACCACTGCGCCTGGCCTGTAGCTTTTTTTTTTTTTATCTTTGTAACTATCTTATTTGGAAACAAAATGGGAGGCAGGTTTGTGTAATGCAGTTCCCAGCTTGAGTATTCCCTTTGGCTTAGTGATTTCGGGGGGAGGGGGTCCCAAGATTTATTTTCCTTTCACACCATTTTATGTTTACCTGAGACACACAGATATATTCAGTTCCATGTAAACAATTCTGATGCAAAACCAACTAGCCATATTCTGCTTAAGCTGAAATTTTCTAAGTGAATTCTAAGGGTTGCATTAATAGAGGACCCAGAGAAAAGAAAATAGCAAAGGCATTAGTTAATCTGATAAAGCAATGACAATTAAACCTTTTTTACTTTGTATTCACACAATAAAAAACAGAGCACTGAAATAATTGTCCAAATAATTCAGTCCTAAAATAAATTCTCCTAAAATAGCCAGGTGGTTGAGGCAAATGTGTCGTTTTGGTTTAAGTTGACTGAATCACTGAATTAATTTTCCTACTAACTCTAAATAAACATATTGAGGCAATGAGAAATTTTTAGGTTGAGGCGATGAGAAATTTTTAGGTTAGTGAGGAAGATCTCTAGATTTTTATGTGACTATCTGTAGCTCTCTCCATCATTGCAGCACAGTGGAATAACCAATCTGGAGGTTTCCTGCAAAAGAATCATGCAGGAATGTTTGGGGATTTCTGTGTAACCAAGCCCTAGAAGAGCTGAGTTCGGGGATATAGCTGCTAAATTCCTGAGCTCTTGCACATGGCTCAGACTCTTTTCAGTATGCCGAAAATAACTTCCAATTGTTCTAAGGCGTTCAAGAATTGAGTTACTTAATAAAGTGCTCTTATATCTGGATTAAGGTATCAGATCAACAGAAAACCATGCAAGACCTGATTGGATGATATAAAAGGATGTTGCATAAGAATCTGAAGTCGTCATATACTGAAGAATAACAAAAGGTAATATGACAAGGAAAATGTACCCCTAATAGCCAAACCTTGCTTATTGCTTACCTGCTGCTGAGGGGTGACTATAGAATATAGTATATGGTATAAGGAATAGGCATGTCATATTTTATTAAAGATCTAATTCGAACTTTTTTTTATATGAAGAGTGTATTTGTTCAGTGAGTGGCTTAATTCGTTTTTATATTGTAGTTGAATAATAATTCTAGAGAGAGGTATCGGCATGGGTTTGTGCGGCAGCCTAGGCAACCTCTAAATGAGAATAATAATAACACCTGTTTCAGGGGCGGGAGTGAACGGTGAACTCCATATCCCTATAAAGGCTCTCATCACTGAGCTAGGCACGTGCAGAATATTCACTAAAGTTTGGCTATTAGGATTGTAATTGGCAAGGTTATTATCCAACATAAAAATATGCCCAAAGTTTCCTATTTAAAGGCAGAGGGCAGGTTTCTAAATGCTACAGAGGCTTTCAGACTTTATGATTTAAATTATTAAAGGTGGAAAATGTTCAGATTTAGTTTTAGAAATACATTTAGAAACACTGTTTCTTGAATTTATTTCTTCTTTACGAAGGCAAAGGTAGGATCTCTGATCTAAGGGTAGCCACCTCTCATTTTTTTTTATTTAACTTTAGGCGCATGCTGTATCTGGCATTTCTCCCCGTGTTATCCCTCCCCACCCTCCCCGCCACCTCTCATTTCTAGCTTATCTTGTCAAGTCCGCATGTGATACAGCCCTGACCTCCATCATTGCAATACAGATAAGAATTTTCACTGCAGTGGTCTCCTTTGCCTCTCTCATTCAAATCCAGGTGTCTATGGTCCAAGCATAAGCATGGTTGAGGAACCAGGGGCAATGTTTCGTCTACTAATCAACATTTCACAGATGCATGGATGACCAAATTTCAGTTTATGGGAACACAACAGCTGACACACTCTTGAAATCTACTAAATGTCCCTCCCTCTGAGGCTTTTGCCCTCTGTTTTGTTTTGTTTCTTTCTATGTCTATTTTGCTTTCTCTCAGTGTATGCTTTTTCTCTGTGCTCCTTCCCTTTCTCTCTCTCTCTCTCTCTCTTTTTTTTTTTTTTTGACATGGAGTCATGCTCTGTTGCCTAGGCTGTAGTGCAATGGCACGATCTCGACTCACTGCAGTCTTCACCTCCCAAGTTCAAGCGATTTTCCTGCCTCAGCCTCCCAAGTAGCTGAGACTACAGGTGCACACCACCACACCTGGCTAATTTTTTTTTTTTTTTATTTTTAGCAAAGATGGAGTTTCACCATGTCAGCCAGGCTGGTCTCGAACTCCTGACTTCAAGTGATCTGCCCACCTTGGCCTCCCAAAGTGCTGGGATTACAGGTGTGAGCCACTGTGTCTAGCCTCATTTTTTTGTATTGTTAAACTAATGATTGATTTGAATATTTCTGTCTATAATAGCTACACCAAAAAATATGCAAATGAAGTTCTTCATGTGTTGATTTCCCACCACGTCTCTGGCCCAGGTGTACCACCAGCCAAGCACAGAAAAAGGATGATGTCCCTTTAATAAAGAAAAGGCATTATTTCAGTTCTGGTCTGGCCTTTACCGCTCCCTGAAAACTAGCTGTGGGCACACCACATACATTTGTGCATAAAATGGAAGCTTGCCACTTTAGCCAGGGTTTTGCTTCAGAGAACATTGTTTTCTGGAGTCCGGCCAGCCTCAGAGAATTTACCCAGACGATCCAGGAAACACTGAACCATTTCCATTTATGGACATTTTCCTTTACCAATTAAGAACAAAGGGGAGTTAACAAATTTTTTTTCCTGATTTTACATTTAAACTTGTTATGTGATTGCTGACATAGTTAGAACTCTCTGGGGAGATTTTTTTAAAGGGCAGGGAACAGGGACCAACAGCCCTGTCTATTGCTGGCACGTTAACAGCCAGCGCTTCAGTTTTTATCATAAGTGAGTTTGAAAGTGGGTGACATGCCAGACATTCCTTCTGAAAGTAAACTAAGGTAATGATGGAACTCAAGGGAAAAATCAACATGTTCCTTATAATTCTATTTTGGGGGTTGGGTGGAGAGATGACCATTCTGTGAAATGATTTACACAGCACTGTAGAAAGAAAAGTCTCCTGGGTGATGACTGGACCGCAGTAGCAACAATGAACAAAGGGGACTTCCAGGGCCTCAGCCTTCCTGGCCACACCCACTGGGAATGCCCCAGTCCTTTTCTGCTCTGTGGTTGGAGAACCTCTACATAGAACTTTATCGTCACCAGCACCAGGAGTTACACTCTAAATGGACAACGTTGGAGAGGATCAGATGAAAATCCAAATGCTCACTTCCTAGAACAAAAGTCTGAGAAGGGTTTAAAATTCGTGCCCCTAAGGAAACATTTCAAACAGCATCTTTTACTTTTTGTAAATTGCCAAAACAGACAGGTTTCCAGAAGAGGGGTCCTCCTGCAATTCTTGGGTAGTGTCTCTGCTCAAAGGTCTGAGCTGGCAGCTTAGTACTGATTCAAACCAGCAGAGATGTCAGGCCTGGTTTTGTCACACAACTTATGCAAACACTGGTTTTTTTTTTTTTTTTTTGAGAAGGAGAGACTCTCTCTGTTGCCCAGGCTAAAGTACAGTGGCATGATCTCAGCTCACTGCAACCTCCACCTCCCGGGTTCAAGCGATTCTCCTGCCTCAGCCTCCCAAGCAGCTGGGTATATAGGCGTGTGCCACCACACGTGGCTAATTTTTGTGTTTTTTAGTAGAGACGAGGTTTTGCCATGTTGGCCAGGCTGCTCTCAAACTCCTGACCTGAAGTGATCTGCCCGCCTTGGCCTCCCAAAGTGTTGGGATTACAGGCGTGAGCCACTGCTCCCAACCTGGAATTCAATTTATTTTGTCTTTTTTGTTTGTATTTCCCTGTGAGGGAAACCAAAGTGTTTATTTTATTTTATTTATCTGTACAACAAACTCTCACGGCACAAGTTTACATATATAACAAACCTGCACATGTACCCCTGAACTTAAAAGGTAAAAAATAGGGGGTGGGGGCTCAGGCCTGTAATCTTAGCACTTTGGGAGGCCGAGGCAGGTGGATAACTTGAGGTCAGGAGTATGAGACCAGCCTGGCCAACATGGCAAATCCCCGTCTCTACTAAAAAACACAGAAATTAGCCGGCTATTGTGGCGCACATCTGTAATACCAGCTACTTGGAAGGCTGAGACAGGAGAATCACTTGAACCCAGGAGGTGGAGGTTGCAGTGAGCTGAGACCATGCCACTGCCCTTCAGCCTGGGTGACAGAGCAAGACTCTGTTTCAAAAAAAAATAATAATTGAAACATTCGGTAAGAAAATCCGTATGTAAAGGAAATTTCCAGATATGCAGCAAAAATATTAATTAACAGCTTTCAAGTAAATATTGGTAATCTGGGCATGAACCTGGATCAGGCCAAGAGTTCCACAAAATTATAAAATTATGACTCAATAATCAATTAGTAGAAGGGTTGAAGCAACAATTTCATCTTTCTCATATGGTATTTGTCAGTAATAACAACAGAAAAATGATTAGTGCTTAGTCAGTGATAATAATTTTTAAAACAATTATTATTCTTATTATGGCTATACCTGTACAGTACATACTATGTGCCTGGTGCTGTTCCGAGTCCAAGATAATTCATTAACTCTACTAAACCTACTAGGTACGTGTTTTATCATTATCTCCATTTTATAGATTAAGAAACTAAGGATCAGAGAAAGCAAAGTAACCTCCTTGATGAGCAGAAGCCAGGATTTGGCCCTGGAAACCTGCCCAAGCCTCCTCAACTTTTAACACTCTTGACCTCAGTAATGCATTAGAGAAGAATTCTCTGATTGATAAAAGGCGTCGATATTGTCCCTGAGCAAGGTAAGGGATGAAACCAGAGCAGAGGTGTCAAGCCTGAGCCAGACAGTTGTTTGGATGTATGGAGAAGCCCAAAATAAGGCGATGAGAAAGGGTGGGAACTGAGAAAAGTTGGGGAGTGCCCGCCTTAAAGCGTTTACATTTTTAAAATATGTTTAAAATCCTGCACTGTTTACATAAAGAGGCTGCTGGTGGGTCTGGTGCCCAGGGGCCTGCAGACCATTTGCTGCCCCTGGTCCAGATGACCTCTGAGAGTCCTTCCAGAACTAACATCTTGGGAAAAATTAGAAATATTTGTTCAGAGTCCTTTGTGACTTGATAGTCTACAATCTGGCCAGGTTATAATGGTCATTGATAAATAACCTTTGATTGCATGTTGAATTCATTCAGTGTTGTGAATTTGTCTTTTTTTAAGGTACTTTTTAATCTGACCTAACAAAGAGCTTATGGATTATGGAGCCAGCTTGCCTGGTTGTGAATCTAGGCTTTGTAACTTACTAGCACTGCGACTTTGAGCATGTTACCTGACTTTCGCATGCCTGTGTTTTCTCGTCTGTAAAATGGGGACATTAATAGTACACCTAATTCATAGAGTTGTTTTAAAGGTTAAAAGGTTAATATGATAAAGGACTTACAACAGCAACTGACAAATAGTAAGCATTACATATGTGTTTGTACTGCTATTATCACTGTCCAAAAATGATGCTAGAGGAAAACATCTGTTCCAACTTTTAAGATATAATGAATTATATCTTTTTGTACTAAAATGAAATCTTCCTTCAAGACTTTATTTCGTAGGGCCCTGTTCCTTGTTCCTGCAGGACTGTAGTGAATTGCACAACATGGATGGGACTCAGGGACAGGACCTCAGCTTCCACAAGGCACCAGCGACTAGAAGGAAAAATTCTAAATACCTGGTCTCTGTGAACGGAAACCTTAGCCGTAGCTGGAGACTGAGTTTTGAGAGAGAAGAATGTTTGTGTCATTTGTTTGAATCCTGGGCAGAGTGGAAAAGAATCAAGCCTTGGATGAGAAAGCTGGAGTTTCTTTTCTATTCCTCAGGTTTTGTTGCTGGAGATTTTAGAGTAGGTGTCCAGCCAGTTTGCAGCAATCTGTCTTGCCCCTGCCATTCTTGGGTGCCGTATTCCTAACACCCAGTTCATGCTCCACGTTCTATACAGAGCCATCCCTCGCTATCCCAGTCAGCCCACACTGGTCTCCATGACATGCACGAACCAAAGTTCTTTGACACTTATGTCCTGGATGGTTTGTTTTTTTACCTTATGTTGTTGCCTTCCACAAAACATCTAGAGAATATCCACAGATTTAGTCAGCAAACAGCTATTTACTGGGGAGCTTTGTAAGCCCCAATGATGGGAAGAAGGGTTGGTTGTCTTGGACAGATTGTGGATATATAAAGCTCTAGCAATATTGAAATCTCTAGCAGGAATCAAAGTCTTCTCCTTGACAGCCACCTCTCTGAATTATTGCCACTAGACTCCTTAGGAGGGACAATATAGGTTATACTAAGATTTGCAGTTGTCTAGATATTACTCACCTCACCTAGCACAGTGGATAACATTCACAGTTGGTCTCAACAAATATTTTCTCTAGTGCCTATGGAGAATGGCTGAGAAATACACTCTAAGATGTAAAAGAGTTGGGTGTCTGGATGGTCTGTCATATTCAATTCAACCCATCTTTATTAAGCACCAACTGCAAGCCAGATACTATACTAGTTAGGAATATAAGGTGGGCCAGGGACAGTGCTCATACCTATAATCCCAGCACTTTGGGAGGCCAAGGCAGGAGGATTGCTTGAGGCCAGGAATTCAGGATCAGTCTGCCCACTCCAGCAAGACTTCATCTCTACAAATAATTTACAAATTCGCTGGCTGTGTTGGCACACACCTGTAGCCCCAGCTACTCAAGAGGCTGAGGTGGGAGGATTGCTTGAGCCCAGGGATTGGAGGCTGCAGTGCGCTATGATGATGCCATTGACACACACACACACACACACACACACACGAGAGAGAGAGAGAGAGAGAGAGACAGAGAGAGAGAGACAGAGAGAGACAGAGAGAGAAAACGATACTCCATCTTTACAGGGAGGTTGGCCAATCACCAGGTAACTTTGTGAGTTGCTAACCCTGGTAATCAGGAAGTTATGTGGACCAGGAGGGAAATCTTCCTTGCTTCAGCCTGGAGAAAGGAGGCTGCTGTATTTCAAAGAGAGGTTGACCCTAAGCTGGAGAGTGGAGAGGGCCCTATTGTGACTCTCTGACTTGTCTTCCTTGATGTCCGTTAAGCCGGAGCTGATTCGGGCTGCTGCTTATTTCTGAGTTAGCGCACTTAAGATTGGGCCTCCCAGTTTGAGGAAGGGGCGGGCTGCTACCTACTGTGAATCTGCCCCGGACCACCCCGGGAGAGAAGGCGGGCTCCGGGGAATCTGGCGCATTCCAGGCGAAGGCTCCCGGGCCACAGCCTCGGTGCCACACCCTTGGCCCGGGCCAGGTGTGCGCCCTCCTCGCGGCGAGGGGGAGCGGGCGGCTGCGGGGAGCGCTTTTCCAGCCCGGTGTGTGCTGCGTGTGTTTGTCAGCCCCTGGAGGGCTGGGTCCTCCTTATTCACAGGTGAGTCACACCCTGAAACACAGGCTCTCTTCCTGTCAGGACTGAGTCAGGTAGAAGAGTCGATAAAACCACCTGACCAAGGGAAAGGAAGGCACAGCGGAGCGCAGAGTGAGAACCACCAGCCGAGGCGCCGGGCAGCGACCCCTGCAGCGGAGGCGGAGACGGAGACGGAGACGGAGACGGCGCGGCCCCGCCATGCCTGCGCTCTGGCTGGGCTGCTGCCTTTGCTTCTCGCTCCTCCTGCCCGCAGGCCGGGCCACCTCCAGGAGGGAAGGTGAGTCGGCCTCCACGAGGAAACGTCTCAGCCCTGGGCTGAGAACCTGCCTTTCTCTGCAGACCGTGATGGCTGAACGTGCCTCCGAGGATTCCCACTTTGTCCAGAACTTCGTTAGAGCTCCCTTCTCCTCCCCTCGCTGGGGCTTCTCCAGAGATCGATTTTAAATGAAACTAATGTATAAAACGGTCTGCTTTTTCAAAGAGGAAGCCAATAGGCTGTGCCAAAAGAGGGTCTTCCTTACTTTAAAAATGTTCCCTCTTGATTTCCTTTTCCGACCAAGGGGCGCACACCTGGCCCCTATTTAATCAGTAACAGGTTGTTATTATATAGGTTCTTTCCCCAGTGCGTGCTTTTACTAAGAGGTTTTGGTGGGAATGTTTCCCATGACTGTGAACACCACAAAGATTGCAAAGGAACCTCTTCAATAATCCTGTAATTCATGTTTCAACTCTGGGATGGAAAAATGAGCCTTAAGAGTGTTAGCAGTACGCTTAACTTTTGCATAATGTTACTTTTCATAGTATTTTCATGTAATATTCAACAAGCATTTATTGGGCACCTGTGTCATATATCATCTGATCTTATCTGGGGCACCTAGTTGGCTCTCATGCATAAGTTTTGTTCATGTAAACAAAACTTTGTGAGAACCTAGCAACTGTTAACTGTATGCATGTGTCAGCTGTGACAACACTTTATGGGTGTTTTTCTTGTCACTTAGTTCTATCCATATATGCCTGTATAATTGCTCTGGTATTTTATGTTTATATTGCCTCCTGCACCTCATGGCATTTCAATCATTTTTCAATAGGTCCAAGGCCAAGAGCCATTTCCACACATGTGGGTGCATGAATATGAAATAATGCTCACATGCCCATGGAATTGTATAAGCCATTCCCCATATTATCGTGCAGTCCGGGTGATGCTGGCCTGAACTAGATTTGAATGCATGAATAATGTTTGAGCCCCTGTGTTTGAATGCATTGCTACAATCCTTTTTGTTTAAAATAGTCTTGGAATTAACTTCCAACCCATCATCTCTGACTACCATTTTCAAAACCATGTATGATTGTCACCAAAAAAAGGTGGGGGGGGAGTAACTATATTAATGAATATGTTATATATATATATATATATATATATATAACTATATATAATGAATATGTTAATTTGCTTGACTAGAAGTACCATTTTACTGTGTATATTGAAACAGCATCTCGTATACCTTAAATATATATAGTTTTAAAAAGTGATAAATAAAAGGTTCTGAAAATGAACATGTAGGGTAGATTCTTTTAGGGCTAGGATAAGAAGTCTCAGCCTAATGGAAGACATCCCCAAAGTAGGAATAGTCTCTGAATATTAGAATTTAAAGGAACTGCTTATGGATCAACTACTTGAAATCTCTTGACTTGAAAAATGAAAAAATGGAAATGTGTTTCTCAAGGCCACACAGGCAGCCATTGGCAGAGATTAAACTGGCGCTTGATCCCGGGGCTCTTAGGCTGGAGCTTTTGAGCCACATTATAAAAGTAATAAAGAAATAAGATGCATCTTTTATGTATGAGAAGTAATTATGGAAGCAATTTTCTTGTTGGCTATAGTTGAGTGCATATGTGTGTGTTAGCATTAGGGAACAAAAATAAATATGTAGGATGCTATCAATCCTTTAATAAAATCAGGCTTAAGAGAATGGAGCTAGGACTCTCACTTCTTAAAGACAACCAGCTTCTGGGCATCCACCTACTCCACGAAGTCAGAAATACCACTGAGGCTCATTTCCACTTTCCCCTTCCTTGGAGGCAGACTCAAGTTTTATTCTCCTTCCTTAGAGGCCTTCATTTTGGGATTCAATGGGAATGTGAAGTTTGTTGTCAGGGTAGAACACACACACTTTTTCATTCATGGGATGCTGGGATGTGCTAGAAGTTGGACTGAAAATATGGTACCTGCCATGTCCCAAAGTGACCATGTCTGAGTGTCCTGTGGGCCACACATTTGAGAACCTAAAGCAGTGATGTTGCTTCCTGGTTGTTTCCTTGCAGTAGAAATTATGGCAATCGATGAAATCAGCAAGACTTTCAGGGCTGGACTCAGCTAAAGCACAGGCTTAGAGTCAGCCTGACCTGGCTTTACATTTGGTTCGTTCACTTACTAGTTCCTTATTAGTAACACTTGCTATTCACTTCTTTGTGGTTAAATGGAGCAATAGTACTTCAACCTTATAGAGTTTTTGAAAGGCTGAACAATGATTTTAAAGTGCCTTAAAATGCCTGGAACCACATTTCTTTAAAAAGTCCAAAGCCAGCAGTACAGTATAGTAAACTCATATGCCCAGAGATCATTAAGAAAGACCAAGTCTCCCCCTCAGGATAGGATTGCCTGGTGTGAGATAAAGTGGCATGTGGCTCCAATGATCTGATCATAGTTCACAGCTGAGGTAGGACTGGAGAAGGATTGAGAAAGAGATAAGAGACTAGAAGCGTAGCCACCAATATGCATGTGAAGGGCTTTATGTGCCAGGCTGTGCCTGCAGGCAAAGAAGAGCTGTGAATGATTCATAAGCAGGAATGAGGATTCAAGTTTTAGAAAGGTCACTCACTCAAGGGCTTAGAGAATGAAGTGGAGCTAGGGGAGGTAGACAAATGATGACTGCAGTAATTCAAACGAGAGATGATGAAGGCTTTCATCCTGGTAATGAAAGCGAAGAGGAAAAAGATTACAGGGACATTTAGAAGGTGAAATCTAAAGAATCTCATGATCTAATTTAGGGATATGAGTACAGGAAAGCCGTGAGAAATAAGGAAGAGTCCAAGATGGATCCAAGGCTTTAGGTTTGTACTTGGTTAGACAGTGATGCCATTAAAGGATGAGGACTATAAAAGAAGGATCAGCCCAGACACAGTGACTCATGCCTGTAACCCCAGCACTTTGGGAGGCCGAGGTGGGTGGATCATTTGAGCCCAGGAGTTTGAGACCAGCCTGGGCAACACGGAGAAACCCCACCTCTAGGAGGCTGAGGCAGGAGGATCACTGGAGCCTGCGAGGGGGAGGCTGCAGTGAGCTGTGATTGCACCACTGCACTCCAGGCTGGGTAACAGAGCGAGACCCTATCTCAAAAACAATTTAAAGAAATAAAATAAATATACAGTAAAAATAATAAAAGAAGGATCGGATTTGGGAACAAGGTTGGACAGTGGGTGGAGAGGAAGGAGTGAGTTCCTGTGGGGACCTGTTGAATTTGAGATGCATATAGAGATGCCCAGCAGTTCCAGTGAAAAGCTGGAACTATGATTTTGAAGTTTAGAAGAGAAATTTGAGATATAAATTTGGAGGCTTATAGGTAGAAAGCAAAGCCTTGACCACAGATGAGATTGCCTAGGATATGGAGGTAAAAGAAATCTCAGCACTTAAAAAAGAGATAGAGGAACGAGGGAGCAGAATCAGGAGGAATGAGCACTGAGGATAGAGGAGAATCAAGGAAGAAGGGGGTTTTGTTAGTCCAAGGAAGGCTGTCAGCAACATGGCAGAAACCACTGGTATTCAGATATCCAAATGTGTATATGCAAAGAATGAGGACTAACATGACACTCCTGGATTCAGCCGTCAAATGAGTTTTGAAGCGATTGTTTTTCTAGAATGGTGAAGTCAGAATCCACAATTATTATAGATCACTAATTTGGTTTTTCCCATGCCCTGATGCTAGAATAAAGGTGCTGTGGATAGAGGAAGAATCCCTGGAAATATTTATGCTCCCTCATAGATTCTGTTATTTAAATCATTGAAGTGGTATAGCATCATACATACAAGTGCAGGCTCTGGAGTAAGACTGCCTGGATTCAAATCCCAGTCCTGTCATGTACCGCTGTGGGACATACATACTGTGGGACTTGGGTAAACTACTTCACCTGTTACTTAGCCTCTACATCTCTAGAATAAAGATAATAAATCGATACGACCATTACACAAAAAGCACTTTGCGTCTTGCCTAGTAAGCACCCAATACATGTTAATAGATTACTGTTACTGTTACAGCTAACTGCCCTGCCAGTACTGAATTTGGTAAATTGCCTTCTATGTTTTAAGTGGTAACATTTTTGAAGGGGCTCCTTTTTACTCTCCTTTTATCAGACCAAGAAAGGTGCTGAGGAGCCTTTCTGCTCAGGCAGAAATGAGCCCCAAGTTTTACCCAATGAAACAAGGAACCCAAAGCAGGTTGCAGTTTCAAGATTGGATCTCGTATCATTCCTTCTTGCCTTTTTCATCCACCAGACCTCATCACATACAGACTCAGCCAATCTATTGCTTTCTAAAATGTGCTTAAATATAAGATGACCCCACAAAGATGATCTCTCCTTTCCCAATGGGAAGAACTTCCCCCATATCCAAAGAAAGGATTTGGGCAACTTGATTATGAAAACATTTAGCAATATAGATGTAGTAGTCAAATGTCTCTTTATATTTAATTTAGTAAACTAATTACACAGATATATTGAAAGTCACATAATTGATGAAACAATATACTTAGAAGTATTGATTTGTTCACTAACATGTCATGACGTCATTATATTCAAATTACATTCAATTATATTCATCTCACCAGATGACTTGAGATATAATACTGTTTGAATCTGTTTTTGATGTGGTCACTGGAAAGTACATCATTTATCCTTCAGTGTATATTGTGATCTTCACAGTATAATCACTCTAAAAGGCTTACATGCAACAACTTTCAGCACTCACAATCACGAAGACATGCATCATTTTGAGAATTGTTTAGATAGCTGATCCCCTTTCTTATGGTAAGTCTCCAATACATTGATTGAGGCCATTTTAGCTTAATGTATCTTCAAACAATAATAAAGTAATTGAGAAAGTACCCTATAATATGCAAGATTTTGAAAGGACTTAAATATGATCTTTTTTTTTCCTAAGGGATAATTTTGGAAAAATTAAAACCTCTGCCTTATATTCAAGCATGTACAGTAAACAGAGATATAGAACTGGGTTGGAGGTGGGCTGGAAATTTCCATGTGGGCTTAAATTCTCATGTTCTAAACTGGGGCAGCCACTGGTTCAGCCCCACTGGCCCAAAAAGCTGAGAAAGATTGTTGATTCGTGATTACTGTTTATGGGAAAGTCAGGGCATAAAGTTAAGATGTTGAGAAAATCCTGGGAATATTTTTCCCATTGAAGTTCTTAATGGCTCAAACTTAATGACTTTTTTTTTTTTTTTTTTGTCCTGGAGAAATTTGTAAGGGCAAGACTTGAATCATCTATTAGAGATCAGTGTAGAGGGCTAGGTGCGGTGACTCATGCCTTTAATCCCAGCACTTTGGGAGGCTGAGGTGGGCGGATCACCTGAGGTCAGGAGTTTTAGACCAGCTTGGCCAACACTGTGAAACCCCATTGGTACTAAAAAATGTAAAAATTAGCTAGGCGTGGTGGCTTGTGCCTATAATCCCAGCTACTTGGGAGGCTGAGGCAGGGGAATTGCTTGAACCCTGGAGGCAGAGGTTGCAGTGACCCAAGATCATGCCACTGCATTCCAGCCTGGGTGACACAGTGAGACTCCATACCAAAAAAAAAAAAAAAAAAAAAAAAAAAAAAAGATCAGTGTAGAAATAGAGGAACTTCACAAATTCTGAAATACTCTCATTTAGTCACAAATTTAAACCTAGTTGGTGACTGAATCATTACTGGGCTGTGTTCTAATATAATCCCCAGATAGGTGATGTAATATTTGAATCATGTCCAAAGCCAAAGGCTAAGTCTTTTCTGTCTGTGAGTGACTGTATGTCTGCGTATGTAACTCCCCAAGAAGCATGTGCTTCTTTATGTCACAACTGTGGAAGTGGGAGAGAATGGTTCATCCTCCAACACTGATCTATGTAAGAACTTGCGTCTTCCCCTTCTTTCATATCAGGTGAGGGGTGGAGATCAACTGGCCAAAGGTACATGGATCCTGGACTTCTTCAGGGCTTATATTCACAGAATTCTAACTGTGTCTTTTTATTTATTGTGGGGAAATGTATCTCTGCATTAGAAAAGAATCAAATTACAGCCAAATCATATCCCACAATTAACTTAAAACTCAGACAAATCATCCAAATGCTCAGCTGCATTGATGTGGGGCATTTCTTACAAAGTATTTTATGTTTCACTGCTTTTTTCTATTATTAGAGTATCATAGAACTAAAATAAGAGTGGGCCTCAGGAGTTCTCTACAAGAGCCTCTCATTTTACGCGTGAGAAAAATGACAGCTAGTGAGGTAAATTAACTGCCCAAATTCTTGCTGTTGATCATAGCAGAGCTGGGCTCCAGCACGTGTCATCCTTTTTTAGATAGGAACATCGAGGCACAGAAGAGTTACTGCCTTGACCAGGGCCAGGTTTCAGCTGCTAGTTTAATGTTCTTTTTCTGAGATAACTCCTTGACATATGTCTCATTTTTCTTTCTTTCTTTATTTTTTTTTTTTTTGAGGATGAGTCTTGCTCTGTTGCCCAGGCTAGAGTGTAGTGGCACGATCTCGGCTCACTGCAACCTCCGCCTCCCAGGTTCAAGCAATTCTCCTGCCTCAGCCTCCCGAGTAGCTGGGATTACAGGCATGCGCCACCACATCCGACTAATTTTTGTAATTTTAGGAGAGATGGGGTTTCACCATATTGGCCAGGCTGGTCTCGAACTCCTGACCTCAGGTGATCTGCCTACCTTGAACTCCCAAAGTGCTGGGATTACAGGCGTGAGCCACTGCACCCGGCCTGAATTTTCATTTAAACTAATTTTCAAGCTTGATGGAACCTTTATCTATTGTTGAAATACCACCTGTGTTTCTAATGGAGACATCTATCTCCTGTCTTTTCAGAAGTCTCCATTTGTGTAAGTGAGTCAATTGGCCTTTCCTTTAAAAATATCAGACAATAACAGCACGGCTCTAGTTTGCGGGCCGTTAACAAGAGAACAGATTTCAAATTACCAAGTTTCTTCTTCCCTTTGTTCCACTCTGCTGTCAGCTTGGAATTGGCGCCAAGTGGCTCCGTTTTTAAAAATAGGATAGTTGAAATACTGCGATAAGACTTTCTGTCTTGTCAATCGTGTTCTTTAATGACTGTTGACATTTTTATCTATATATGCATAGTTGTGTCCAGAGATTATTTCTCTCTCCCTGCTACAGACCATTTAAGTTTGGAGTCTCTCAGGAAGAGGTCAGTTTCATGACCAGAATGTTGACCGTGTAAGTTTTATACATACTGAACTGCTATTTCAAGTCTCTGCCTATTTTGCTCTTGGTAAAAGGATAGTTTTTGGTAGGGGGTTCCTAGTGTTTAAAAATAATTTTTTTAATCCCAAATAGCCTGGCCTACTTTGAGAAGGCAGTGGATCCAACAGTAATCTGAAGCTGCTGCTCTTGCCTCCTCCAGACAATTGTAGCGTGGTAGGAGAGGATCTTCACATTCTGAGATCTGCAGGGAGCAGGGGAGAAGCCACAGTGCAGCTGCCGTAGGAACTGGTAGTGGAGAAATAGCGTATTTGTTCTATTGAGATGCAAGATACTCCCTGATGGAGTCTTCATGGTCCAGTCTCTTCTCAAAATGCTTTTTACTTCTCTTTATGGATGTATAAAGGTAGTTTGGTTCATAAGAGCTCATTTAATTCATTCTTCTGACTTTAGGCAATACAGTGTTTTTGTTTTTTGTGATGGAGTCTTCCTCTGTCACTCAAGCTGGAGTGTAGTAGTGCAATCTCGGCTCACTGCAGGCTCTGCCTCCTGGGTTCAAGCGATTCTCCCACCTCAGCCTCCTAAGTAGCTGGGATTACAGGCACGCACCACTACGCCCAGCTAATTTTTGTATTTTTAGTAGATGTGGAGTTTTGCCATGCTGGCCAGCCTGGTCTCCAACTCCTGACCTCATGTGATCTGCCCACCTTGGCCTCCCAAAGTGTTGAGATTACAGACGTGAGCCACCATACCCAGCCAGCAATACAGTTTTAATTCATATTTTGCAGATAGATTTTTCTTTTCAGAAAAAAATCTGTAAGGAAGATGCTATAAATGCACTCCATGCATATTTTCCCAGCATTGCAAATGCACATGAATTACCCTTGTTCTTTTGTGAATACTAAGAACTATATAATGGTATGTAGTCAGCCCACACACATACCTAAATGCTTGTATGTCTGTGAAGGGATGTCGTGATAGCAAAAAATCTGTGCCTAATCTACTTGCACAAAAAAGTATTGTTCACAAAAGCAATAAGGATTTAAAAAGGAAGATTTATTGGGTTATTTTTTTAAGGAACCAATGAAACATAAATTTAAATAACTGAAAAATCATGGTTAATATATACTCCAGTTATCTTCAAAAGGCATTTTAGTACAAATCAGAATGTTCTTTTTAACTTCTCTTTATTCCGACACATCATACATGATTTCCTTCCTTTTGGTCCTCTTTGCTTTAAGTGTTTACCTCTAGCTTTCCTGGAATCTCTGATTCCCTTTATTTTAACTGCTTCTTAGAGGGGCATATGATATCTATTTCTAGGCCATGCAAGAAATGTCCAAAGATCACTATGCTCTTTGAATAATAGTTATATGTTCTTTCTATGCTGGAATGCTTTTCTTTGTAGATGACTTCACAGAAATGTGGAATCTTTTATTTCTGTGGTCAGAAGAGTGTGGAGTTCCATGCAAGTAGTTGCTCTTGTATAGAATCTTACCACAGTCACTTCCTGAGTCTATGCTGCAGCTGACAACAGCTGTCTTGTGGTAGAGCCTTTGACTTTGACAGCACCAGTTAAATCCCAGCACCAGCTAAATCCATAGTGTCCTAACCTTGCCTTCCCTTTCACCTTTGAGCTTACTCAGACTGAACCCTCAGCTTTCACCTCTACCCTCCACTCCTTTGCTAGTCAGACAAAACTTGGTGTTCACTGGGACTTTCTTCCCCTCATTGTCTACCTGGACACTGGCATCCCAGTAGTGTCAGGGGAAGACATCTCCAGGTGTGAACTCCTGATGGAGTCCTCACTAGGCTGAGTCATCTGTGGTCCACATGGGTACCTTCCTAAGTCTAGGTTGTAATGTAATGTACTGTGAACTCTCAGTGAAACAGGTATCTCCTCTGAAGCCATAATCATTCAAAATGAAATGGTAGTGATCTGAGTTTCATTGACTGTTGATGACTTTGGACTATTTAGAGTTGAAAAGACTGACCCATACTTTATGATTCAAAATTGCCTGTGTGATTAAAGAACTGAGCTCTGCTGTTCCTCTCATCCCAGCACTTCCTGCTGCAGCTTACTGACATTGTTTAGACATTCAAATGCCAACTGGTGCCATACCCTTTATTTAAATGAAACAAAGTTGTCTGGCTGTGGTGGCTTAAAATGTGGCTATGAAAAATTTGAGAAGGGAGACTGAATTCAGTTAAAAACCTTAGTGAGAGAAGTGCCATTTCAGTTTTCTTATTCTAATTAGGAAACATATTGTGACATTCTTTAAAAAGATAAAACTGGAAGCAGATGTTCACACATTAAACAATAAAGTTCAAGGCCAGTTTAAATGATGAAGTATTCAGATTTTATTTTAAAATATCTGCTTAAGCTGAGAAACATAGTAAAACTTGGAAAGAAAAATTCCATGTGGGAGGTTTTAAAACTAGAAAAATCCTTATAAGCATTTTTATCATCCCATGTAAATATAATAAAAATATCTTTTCATCTTGACTATCTCAGATTTGAAGACACTGATTTTTGCAAAGAGGATCATAGCTTCTGATGCCTTTGATATCAAACTGATAGATGATAGGTATATCTTGCTATAGATCGCATAAATAATATGCAATCTGAATATCTGTCAAAATTATTTATTTTTGATAAAAATGATTTTTTTTTTTTGAGATGGAGTTTGACTCTTGTTGGCCAGGCTGGAGAGTAATGGATCGATCTTGGCTCACTGCAACCTCCGCTTCCTGGATTCAAGTGATTCTCCTGCCTCAGCCTCCCAAGTAGCTGGTATTGTAGGCGTGTGGCACTATGCCCAGCTAATTTTGTATTTTTAGTAGAGATGGAGTTTTACCATGTTGGTCAGGCTGGTCTCGAACTCCTGACCTCAAGTAATCCACCCACCTCTGCCTCCCAAAGTGGTGGGATTACAAGCGTGAGCCACCACGCCTGGCTGATAAAAATTTTAAAAATACATTAGGATAGATTTCTATTTAAAGAACACTCTCAGTAATTGCTTTCATACTGAGAACAACCTTTGCCAGATTTTTAAAAGTAGGTATACACAACTAAAATTTTATTCACCATCTTCAGTATAGCTTTTTACATTTGGACTTCCCATTGAAAGGCCTCATTATAGGTGACTTTATGGAGGCTCAAGTTGCTGTCTTTGAGCATAAAGGAGTTGACAGTTTACATGAGAGCAGTCTTTCGACTCAGAAGAAGGGAGTGGTATTCAATGAGGTATATTAAGATTCAGTTTTTAGTGTAACTTCTTTGAAAAAATGAAATGAGGGACTAGTTGAGATTGTTGCTGACTCATCTCTGCCCCGAACTCGTCTCTGCCCCGAACTCATCTCTGCCCCAAACTCATCTCTGCCCCCAACTCGTCTCTGCCCACCATGACGGTTTTCTTTTACAAAGCAATAATTTCTTTTACAAAGCAAGAATTTTAAAAAGCAGAGGAAAGGAAGACATAAAATGAAGTATATATGAATGAATGGAATAGAGATGAAGATGTCTCAGTGGTGAGCGTTACATGGCTGGAAAAATAGGATAAGACCATGAGAGTCCTTGTAGGCAATATTGAGGATTTCTGGTGCTTGACTTCAAAGGAAAGGAAAGAAATTAGAGAATATTAAGCAGAGCAGTAGTGATATAGTTTGTATTTTGGAAAGATTTTCTGATTGCTGAGTCTGAAGGGAAGCAAAAGAAGTTGCAGGGACTTCAGTTAGAAAGTGATGGCAGGTGAGAGATGATTGAGGTTTGGTCTAGGTAAGGCCATAGTGGAGACGGACTTGAATGGAGTTGAGATCTTTAGTGGCTTGTATCAGTAAAGTTCAGTGTTAAATAGGCAGGTGAGAAAGATGGAAAACCTGTAAGGATAGCTTCCAGCTTTCTGACTTGAAGGCATGGCAATCACAAGTTTGGTTTTAAACAGGTTTCGTGTACCGAACTTTTGAGATAACCACTTGGAATGTAAAGTGAGCTGGGGGCAGTGGCTCACGCCTGTAATCCCAGCAGTTTGGGATTGTGAAGCAGGCAGATCACTTGAGGTCAGGAGTTCGAGCCCAGCCTGGCCAACAAGGCAAAACACTGTCTCTAGTAAAAATACAAGAATTAGCCAGGTGTGGTGGTGCGTACCTATAATCCCAGCTACTTGGGAGGTTGAGGCAGGAGAATTGCTTGAATCCGGGAGGTAGAGGTTGCAGTTAACCAAGATTGTGCCACTGCACTCCAGCCTGGGCAATAGAGTGAGACTTCGTCTCTTAAAAAAAAAAAGGGAAATGTAAAAGTAATAAGTAAATAAATAAAGTGGATGGCCAGCCATGAGGACCTGAAGTTGAGGATGAAGTCTGGGCCAAGGAATCATCTTGGGATGTCAACACCCATGATGGTTATTGAAGCCCTTCCATGGATGAGATCACCCAAGGAGAGAGGCTCAGACTGAGAAGTTGTGGAGGTTAAGAACCAAGCCCCGAGGAACACTGACATTTAGAGTAGGGGTAAGAAGAGGAGCCAGCAAAGACTTGAATAGGGAAGATCAGAAGGCAGGCAGACACCTGGCAGTATGATGTCATCATATCCAAGGGAAGAGAGTTGTACAAAGGAAGGAGGGAAAAATATCTGATGTCTCAGAAAGGGAATGAGGGACACAAAATGCAGGAAAGGAAACACAGGGCACATCCCTTTTCTCCAAATAAGGAAGAGAATTGAGCATCATCCTTGTTGGTTTTTTGTTTTGTTTTGTTTTTTGAGATGGAGTCTTGCTCTATCACTAGGCTGGAGTGCAGTGGCACAATTTCGGCTCATGGCAACCTCTGCCACCTGGGTTTAAGCGATTCCCCTGCCTCAGCTTCTCAAGTGGGTGGGTCTACAGGTATGCACCACCATGCCTGGCTAATTTTTGTTTGTATTTTAGTAGAGACAGGGTTTCACCATGTTGGCCAGGATGGTCTCGATCTCCTGACCTCATGATTCTCCTGCCTCGGCGTCCCAAAGTGCCCAAAGTGCTGGCATTACAGGCATGAGCCACTGCGCCCGGCGGAGCATCATCTTTAAATGGTTTATAGTTGGACTCATTCATGGGAGATTACAGGTAACATTATATAAACTTGCTGCTGTTTCACTGAGTCAGTTTTAGTGCACTAAGCAGTCGAAATGGTAGCAAGAGCAACAAAGCACTACGTAATAGCAACCAGCACACACTGTCAGGTTTAAACACGATGCTCAAATTCCTAGCTCCTGACATCTTCCCACACAACCGCCAAGTACACTACCTATCAAGGCTGTCTGAGCACTGCAAACTGATCTCATGCTCTGAGGCCTGCTCATCCCCTTGCCCTCCTCCCACACAGCCCTAGGCTGGCTTTGAGATGGCAGGCAGAAAGCATTGCAGCTCTGGGCTCATAGACCACAGATGGGCGGGCAGTCCTAGGGTGGAAATAGTTCATCTGGTACGAGCAGCAACCTGAAAGTCCCACAGTCTTAATCTCACTGAAAATCTCATGTTCCTCTCACAATTCTTTCTGTTCCTATTTCATCATGGATAGTTTTTGGTTGGAACATTAGATTTTTTACACTGAATGCCATATATGTAGACAATGGAAACTTTGTGTGTTGTATTGGGGAAATTTGAAAGTAGGCTTCTGGACTTCAGGGAGATTTCTGTATGTTCAGGTTCTTGTTTGGCTTTTCCTAAGAGTCAGAGTCGATATTCCTTCCTTCCTTCTTTCCTTTCCTCTTCCCTACCTCCCTCACTCCCTTCCTTCCCTCATTCCCTTCCTCCCTTCCTTTCTCTCTCCTTCTGTCCATCATGCTGTCCACCATCTTTCCATCCATCCATCCATCCATCCAAGCACTGCATTAGGTACCGTGGGGATATAAGTGAGAAATGCTGTAGAGGAAATAAGTCATAGACATAAACAGTGATGACACAGGATAGAATGAGGCAAATGCTGAGAGAGGTGAGGATGAAGTGCTCTGGGCATTCACAGGAGAGAGAAGCTGTCAGAGGGTATCCACAGGGAAGTGCACAATCTGATTTATGCATCTAAAAAGACAGGCTGTTACCTGGAAATGGATTTAGGGAGGGTGGAAGCAGGGAGTGCTCCTGATGAAGGAAACAGCAAGCCTAAAAGCCAGAGGTGGGAAAGGGTTAGTGCAGCCTAGATCTGTGTGTTGGAGCCCAGTGAACTCTTGATGAGGTGAAGTTGGTAAAGTTGGCAGGGGCCACATCTGCAGAGTTTTGAAAGGAGTCTGGATTTTTAATTTTATCATTTCCATGATAAACAGGTTTCATGTACCGAACTTTTGAGATAACCACTTGGAATGTAAAGTGAGCTGGGGGCAGTGGCTCACGCCTGTAATCCCAGCAGTTTGGGATTGTGAAGCAGGCAGATCACTTGAGGTCAGGAGTTCGAGCCCAGCATGATGACTTCACAGATTTATAAAGATAGCGATTAGATCACCTTAGTGAAAAGCAGAGCATGTTTTTCAGTTTAGAACAATAGAAACAGGGCCGGGCATGGTGGCTCACACCTGTAATCCCAGCACTTTGGGAGGCCAAGGCAGGTGAATCACCTGAGGTCAGGAGTTCGAGACTAGCCTGGCCAACATGGTGAAACTCTGTCTGTACTAAAAATACAAAAATCAGCCAGGTGTGGTGGGTGCCTGTAATCCCAGCTGCTTGGGAGGCTGAGGCAGGAGAATTGCTTGAATCTGGGAGGCGGAGGTTGCAGTGAGCCAAGATGCGCCAATGCACTCCAGCCTGGGCGACAGATCGAGACTCCATCTGGCAAAAAAAAAAAAAAAAAAAAAGAACAATAGAAAGAGGACCTGCTTATATGCAAACAATCATATGTATGCCAAGTGACTGAAATGTCTCATAATTGTATGCCTCAGAAGGGCACGATTTCTTACGGGAAATTTAAAATGAGATCCTGATGAACTGTTACTACTGATGGTAATTATTCCAAGGCCTTGCCCTGAGTACAACCTGAGGAAATATTTTCTGTTTCCTTTTATTCTCCTAAGGCCACAGCTGGGAAACTGCCTTTGCCCCTGTGCTTCCTGTCCTAACCTGTTGGAGGTGCGTGTTTTAGTGAGGGGTGGGAGTGCTGTGAAGCGAGCCGCAGGGAGTCTGACAGCCTCACTCTTGTTTAAGGAGGGGCTCCAGCTGCTTTGATCTGTGTCTCTGGTGAGCGTGGTTGGTAGTGGGCGGCCCAGCCTGCGTCTGGCTGCCTGGTGGTCTTTCCTAAGAAGCACCTTGAAGGTCAGCAACTGTGTGCTATTATAGTTATTATTATAATAAATGCTTCAGTGCCAGAGAAGCAGCATACAGCAGTCAGACGCAATTACCATCCACGCTTTACTAGACTTAAAGAAATCTGTGAAAATCTGACTCAAATGACTCCGTTTCAGATGGGTTTATGTAGGGCTTCAGGTAAACTTGCAGCGTCTCATTTCTTTGGCTGTGGAGAGAACCGTGGCTGGCAGAGTCAAGGACTGCGGGGGAGTTGGAGTGAGAGGGCAGAGAGAGGAGAGGATGAAACCTTGAAGAGGTGTCCCTGGCTTTGTACAGATGAATAGTCAAAGGCATGAAGGACAGGACCTAGAACCAGAGTTCAGTGAAAGATGGAGAAAAACCTGCTTGTTTTGTTTACTGACCCTGGAATGGCCTTAGGTCTGTTCAGGGTTCGGTCTGATTTTTTTTTCCGATGATCTGCAATGATATCTTAATGCCAGGTCCTGAACCCATACCTGGGTCCAACACACACATTCTTGCATGAGTTCTAGAATGCACCGAGCTCTTTCCCACCTGGAGCTTTTAGGCTTGCTCTTTCTTTTGTCAGGGGCACTCCCTGCTTCCACCCTCCCTAAATCCATTTCTCCGTAACAGCCAGTCTTCTTTTTAGATGTGTCAATCAGATTGTGCACTGATTCCTGTTCAAGTAGGAAAACATGGATAATATGATACATGCTTGACACAGGCAAATAGGTTTTTTGTTTGTTTGTTTGTTTTGTTTTTTTTTGAGACAGACTCTCACTCTGTCGCCCAGGCTGGAGTACAATGGCATGATCTTGGCTCACTGCAACCTCTGCCTCTCAGATTCAAGCGATTCTCCTGCCTCAGCCTCCCAAGTAGCTAGGATTACAGGCATGCGCCACCACACCTGGCTTACTTTTGTATTTTTAGTAGAGATGGGATTTCACCATGTTGGCCAGGCTGATCTTGAACTCCTGACCTCAGGTGTTTCACCCACCTCGGCCTCCCAAAGTGCTGGGATTACAGGTATGAGCCATTGTGCCTGGCTGCAAATAGGTATTTAATATCTTTGGCAAAATAAAACATAAGCAACATCCTTGGTCGGCCTGGCCAACATGGTGAAACCCCGTCTCTACTAAAAATGCTAAAATTAGCTGGGTGTGGTGGCACATGCCTGTAATCCCAGCTACTCGGGAGGCTGAGGCATGAGAATCGCTTGAACCCAGGAGGTGGAGGTTGCAGTGAGCTGAGATCACACCACTGCACTCCAACCTGGTTGACAAAGTGAGACTCTGTCTCAAAAAAACACACACATGCACAAACACACACAAAATCAACAACCTCCTTCTTTGCAATTTTACTGGCTCAGAAAGTCTGAGTGTTCAAGCACCCAGTATAGCCTCCTTGTTAGAATGAAATAAATATACATCTCATTGACCAAGGATAAAAGAAAAAAGTGGGAAAGGGGGCTTAAATCAGCAAAACAAAATCTACTGATGAGGTACTTTGGAAAGAAAGATGATTTATCAGGAAAGGGTAAAAGAAAATCTGCAATGAAGTGATAGGCAAATAGTTTGATATATTTGTTATGCAAATAATTTATAAGAAAAACATTGTGCCCAATAGATAAATGGACAAAGATCGTGAACCGGACAAGTACGAAAATAGAAATAAAACAGCAAACAGGCATATGACCCTTTCCACCCTCCTGCCCACCCATCTTACTACCTCCCAACTTCCCATTCCTTTCCACTGCTTCTTATATTTCTCCTTAACAAATACCACTATCCTAATATTCTCTCTCGATATTACTTATTTATCTTGTTTATGTTCTTTACCCCCAAATTGCATGTAAACTCCATGCAGGCTGGGACATGTGTTGGTTTTGTTTGCTGCTGTGTGCATCCCATTGCCTAGAACTCAGGGAAGGTCCAAGACGCCCATCTATGGGTTTTTTTAAGTTCAACAGAACATTCATTTGTTTGTTTGTTTAAAAAAACACTAGCCAGGTGCAGTGGCTCATGCCTGTAATCCCAGCACTTTGGGAGGCCGAGGTGGGCAGATAATGAGGTCAAGAGATGGAGACCATCCTGGCCAACATAGAGAAACCTGTCTCTACTTAAAATACAAATATTATCCTAGCATGGTGGTAGGCACCTGTAATCCCAGCTACTCAGGAGGCTGAGGCAGGAGAAATCCCTGGAACCTGGGAGGTGGAGGTTGCAGTGAGCCAAGATTGCGCCACTGCACTCCAGCCTGGCAACATAGTGAGACTCGGTCTCAAGAACAAACAAACGAAAATAACCACTAAATGCCTACCATGGGCCAGGAACTGTGTGATATAATAGGGCTTAATTTTCCTTTTTCAAAAAGCATGAGATGTGTTTTCTACCTGTTAAAACTGCAGAGTTGAGTGCAGAGATTTGCCTGTGGACATAGCTTTGTTCCAAAAAGAAATTAAAAAAAAATTTTTTGGCCAAAATTTTAAAATCAGTAGATTTCAATCACAAAGCCAGATTTCTGTCTTATTTTAAAAGAAGAGTTGATGCTGACTACAGCAGGCATCAGTTGCATGTGGCTACAACTGGCAAGGGGTGGGTAGAGTGCTCCTTCTTACGCCCTTTGGGTAGAATCCCCACCACTCCCTGTTGCCTTACTCTAGGCCTGGCAGTGCCCTTTGGCAACCAGTGTGCCCATGGTAGTAGTTGGGCAGGTATTGGTCACAGACTAAAAAAGACCACATACAAGCTACATTACACCATTTTATTAAGCCCAGTTTCAGGAATATTCTAGAATTTTAAATATTAAAGTCTCCTCCCCCCTTCCCCAGTAGCAAGAGTAAATAATAAATGGTTTTAGGGAAGTTAGTCTCAATTTGGGAGATGATTTGAGAGAGACCATGTTTCAAACACATCAATGACGAAAAGCATCATTCCATGCAAAAGGAGCCTGGAACAAGCTCTCCCATCATTCTCTTGGTGGAAGCATTTCAAAGACTCAGTATTGAGTTACGTGCAGTGCAGCTGGGCATTTCATCTCAGTGCAGCTTGGTAACTTCAAAGTCCTGCAGGCAAGGCTGTAGAGTGTCTTCACGGAGTTCTCAAGCAATGCAGATACCCAGGCCAATACACTCCCCAGACATGAGGCGCATACATCCCCTCACTCTAGATGGCACAGACCTTGGCTTTAAGGGACACCCATTTGAAAGAGAAAGGGGTATGTATGCAATAGGCTTGGAACCTGTTGGGCAGGTTCAAGAATGGAGATGTTGGCTACAGACCTCCTGTCCCTGGAACTATAATGCAACTCCATTGAAGGCTGTGCATTTAAAGGACAATGGGGCAGGCCTGGTAGCTCATGCCTATAATCCTAGCACTTTGGGAGGCTAAGGTGGGAGGATTGCTTGAGGCCAGGAGTTCAAGACCAGCCTGGGCAATGCCATGAGAACCTGTCTCTACAAAAAAGTAACATATTTAGCTGTGTGATGTGGCACGTATCTGTGGTCCCAGCTACCCGGGAGGCTGAAGTGAGAGGATGGCTTGAGCCCACGAGGTTGAGGCTGCAGTGAGCCGTGATCACACCACTGCACTCCACTCTGGGTGACAGAGTGAGACTCTATCTCAAAAATAAAACAAAAGAAAATAGGCCAGGTATGGTGGTACACACCTGTAATTCCCAGCACTTTGAGAGGCTGAGGTAGGCGGATTGCTTGAATCCAGGACCAGACTGGGCAACATGGTGAAACCCTGTCTCTACAAAACAAAAACCAAACAAACAGAAAAAAAAAAACAAAAAACAAAAATTAGTTTGGCGTGGTGGCACATGCCTGGAGTCCCAGCTACTTGGGAGGCTGAGGTTGGAGGATCGCTTGAGCCCAGGAGGTTGAGGCTACAGTGAGCTGAGATTGGGCCACTGCACTTCAGCCTGGGAAAGAGAGTGAGATCCTGTCTCAATAAAAATAGAAATTAAAATGAAATAAAAGAAGGACACCCATTGTTTTCAAAGTACAGCTTTAGATGAGAAGAGACAGATGAGGAGGAACATGATATAAAAAGATTATAACAAGTTTATCTATTTTGAAAAGATTACTCTGAATAAATATATTATGATCCGGCCTTATGAAGTTAACTTTTACCGCCAAAAAGTACGTTCTTGCTCTTTTCTTTTTTGAGACAGAACTTCGCTCTTGTTGCCCAGGCTGCAGTGCAGTGACACAATCTTGGCTCACTGCAACGTCCACCTTCCAGGTTAGGTGATTCTCCTGCCTCGGCCTCCCAAGGAGCTGGAATTACAGACACCTGCCACCACACCCAGCTAATTGTTGTATGTTTAGTAGAGATGGGGTTTCACCATGTTGACCTGGCTGGTCTCAAATTCCTGACCTCAGGTGATCCACCCTCCTCCACCTCCCAAAGTGCTGGGGTTACAGGCATGAACCACTGTGGTGCCCAGTCCATGTTCTAAATAAGAAAGGCACAATGAAAAATCTGTAGTTATTTTGAGATTGCTTCCAAAAGGCATCTAGGGCAGGGAGGGCACTGGGGCGTTGCGTTAGCCAGATGAAGAGCCTCACAGGACCGCTCAACAGTGAATTTAGCTCTAGTACGTATAGTCATGTTCTTGGTACAAATTTCACAGCACATGACAGCTGTGTGGCACATCTGTTGGAGATCAAAAAAATCAGTTTCACAAGAATTGGTTGGGAAAGATTCAGCTTGGCACTAGTTCTGAGAAAAGCCCTGGGACTTTGAATTGTGTGCAAATGTAATATGCTGTAAGTTCATTGAAATTTTAGTCTTTGCCCATGGGATAAAAATACCTAGTCCTGTTATAAGCCAAGCTGTTCAAATCACACTTGAAGTACTGACCACTGAAGAAGGACATTGGAAATTAGAATTTGTTCCTAGGATGGCAGACCAGAAGAATCTAGAAATTATGACACAGGAAGTGGTTGAAAGACTTGGAGATGACAGATCTCTAGTTTAACTTGAACAGTAAAAGACTAAGGAGGGAGATGTCGTAGTTATCTTCAGATTTGCAAAAGCCTGATGATGTAGGACCCTTCAGATGTAAAACGACATCCAAAGTTTATGTCTGTTGGATAAATCAAAGAATGAAAAGAGAGTAGGGGTGTGTGTGTGTGTGTGTGTGTGTGGTCTGTGTCTCTGTGTGTTGTGTGTGCATAAGTGTTGTATGTATGTGTGTGTGGTGTGTGTGTATATTGTTTTTCAGGGAAGAGCAAAAACACATGATGAAAATTACAGGGAGAGAGGTAGATTTAAAACACCATAAAAATGTTTATGTTTGCAACAACCAACTTGAATTACCCTTTATTAGGGATTTATGAAAAGAATGTCTGCATGCACTGGTAAACTCAATTCTTGAGAAGGATCATAAAATGGAAAGATGAGGGCTTTGGAGTCAGACACATCTGGGAGCAAATTATATCTTTGCCATTTAGCTGTGTGACCTTAGAGAAGATATGTAGGCTCTCTGAGTATTCATTTCTCCACCTATTAAATGGGGATAATAAAACCCATGATAAAATGTTGTTGTGAGACTTAACTGAGCTGATTAATGTAAAGTCCTAGAAACAGAGTATGCTTTGGATAGATATTAGCTGACTTTTCTAGTTTAAATATCATCCAAAGTAGAAAGAAAGGAATTATCGTAAGGCAGTCACTTAGCAAGTCCATTAAATATATGCGGTCTTGGCTGGGTGCGGTGGCTCATGCCTGTAATCCCAGCACTTTGGGAGGCCAGGGCAGGTGGATCACCTGAGGTCAGGAATTTAAGACCAGCCTGACCAACATTGGTGAAATCCCACCTCTACTAAAAATATAAAAATTAGCTGGAGGTGGTGGCATATACCTGTAATCCCCTCAGGAGACTGAGGCAGGAGGATCACTTGAACTGGGGAGGTTGCAGTGAGCTGAAATTGCACCACTGCATTCCATCCTGGGTGACAGAGTGAGACTCTGTCTCAAAAAAAAAGTACGTGGGCCCCTTTTATCATCAGTGCCTGACACAGAGCCTGCACAGGGAGCCACTCAGCAGGTCTGTTGAGCTCATTGTCAGCGCTGTGGGTAAGTCACGACCCTAGAAACAGGTTCTCTGTGTGGCAGCATGGCCAACAGAGACAGTCTGTGTGGGGAAGAGAGATAGGTTTTGGCATCAGACAGAGGTTCAAGTCTCAGTTCTCCACTGGGTCCAGTTACTTCACCTTTCCGAACTGCATGTTTCTCTTCTGAGGCACTACCTTCTGAGGCAGTACCACCTTCTGAGGCAGTACCTTCTGAGGCAGTACCTTCTGAGGCAGTACCACCTTCTGAGGCAGTACCTTCTGAGGCAGTACCACCTTCTGAGGCAGTACCACCTTCTGAGGTAGTACCTTCTGAGGCAGTACCACCTTCTGAGGCAGTACCACCTTCTGAGGCAGTACCACCTTCTGAGGCAGTACCACCTTCTGAGGCAGTACCACCTTCTGAGGCAGTACCTTCTGAGGCAGTACCTCCTGAGGCAGTACCACCTTCTGAGGCAGTACCTTCTGAGGCAGTACCTGGCTGAAATCACATATACGAAGGCACTTGATATTCTTTTCCCAGAGGGATCCTCTTTACAGTCCAGGGAGGCAGATAATGCAATCTACAGAAGAAAAAACAAGATTCAGAAAATTGATGTGCCCAAGGAAATAGGAGAATTGGCGTTTGATTCTTCTCTTTTAACCTGAAGGCCCAGCATCTTTCTCTCCGAGACCATGACAGAAACATTTTTTGGTGTCTAAGTGTGCCAGGCATTCTGCTAGGTGTTTCCGTGTGTCGCCTCCTTTGCTGTTCGGGTCCCCATGGAGATGTTAGTCACTCTGTGAGTCTCTTTGGAACATCTGCAGGATGGGCTTCCTGGACACTTGAGAAAGGTCATTCTTCATCGGCCACCTAGCTTTGGCAGGAGGCACCTGCCCAGACAGTCACGTCCACTCCTCGTCTTGATGGGTGCCAAGGGATGGGTGTTGTGTATCTTGAGCAGTGACACCATGGGCTGGTAGACAGCTGTGCTGAGTCCACAGCTACCCATCCTCAGGTCTCCTTGAGCCCACAGACTTGCTCTATGGGATTGCAGTGTTTTTAAATGAACTCCTTGCAAACATTTAAATCAGAAATATCCGCATAAAAATGTAATTTCACATTTTGGGTTTCTCTTGAGAAACAGGACAGTCTGGCAATGCTGAGCGCACCAGCACTGCATTGTGGCTGCTTCCTTTAAGTGGAGCAGGTGTCCTCAGGGTCTCTGCACTGCCCATTGCACTCCCTTACCTTCCTCCATCAAGTAGTTTAGATGACCATATAGTACTCATGCATAATTTCTATCAGTATGAACAAAAACACCTGCTAGAACTGTTCCCGAGGTGTTTTTTTCTGACAATCTCTTTTGTACGCTTCCTCCCCAGTCTGTGATTGCAATGGGAAGTCCAGGCAGTGTATCTTCGATCAGGAACTTCACAGACAAACTGGCCATGGATTCCGCTGCCTCAACTGCAATGACAACACCGATGGCATTCACTGCGAGAGGTGCAAGGACGGCTTTTACCGCCACAGAGAAAGAGACCGCTGTTTGCCCTGCAATTGTAACTCGAAAGGTAGCTGAAAAGTGGGGAAAGAGGGAGAGGGAGATGGAGTGGTGGGGAGACAAGAGGGAAGGAAGGAGGGAGGAAAAGAAGAAGGAAGGGAACAAGGGGGGAAAAAAGAAAGAAAACGGGAAGCAAGCAGGCCAAGAGGGAGATGTTCAACTTCAGGAGAAACTGAAACCTACCAAACACGGGTCTTTTTAGCAGTTTCAATCTGAAAGGAAACATGTTTCTCTTAAGTAGGGCTTGGTGGAACCAATGGGACCTTTAGGGCATGTTGTCTTGAATTCTCATACCAAGAGTCACATTAACTTTTCCAGGCAGATGACAAAGGAAGCTTGCACTCTTCCAGGGATCGTTCTTCATGTTCATAACCATCCCTTTGACCAACCTCTTGAAAAATAAGGAATTAGATCTGTTTCTAGTGCTGTGCTAGGTGCTAGCAATATGAAGTAATACTAATAAAGGAGACAGACAAGTAAATAGGAAAATTAAAGTCTTTCATTAGGTTGCTAACAAGAGAAAACAAAGTAACAAATAGGAAGCACCTAATAGGGTGGCTGGTTCATAGGAGAGCTAGGTTTTTTTGTTTTGTTTTGTTTTAAGTATCCCACCCAGTGCTATATTCATAGAACTGTAGGTCTTTGCTGTGCATACAGATACACATACTCTGCTGTATTCATTGTGGACAGACAGTAAAGACAAGTTAGTAAATATAAAGGGGGAGAGAGAGGTGGTTCTGTAAGTAAGATTTTTTTTAATGGCTCATTTGTCTATTATCTTTCTTAGCATTATCTACTTTTCTTTGCTAGAAAGTGTTTAATAGCATTAAATGATAAATATTGATCCACTTAAAGCATATAGCCTTATTGCATGGCAATGACTTAGTGTAATAGGTCTGTGGAACCAATTCATAGCTGCAGCTTGAAAGAATCTAAAAATGGGCAGATTCTGGTGCAGCCATGAGTTGTTGATACAGTGGGTTGGGAGTCTTATAGAAAACTGGGTGACCCTGTGGTGAGATAGACCTATATTCCACCAGCCACCCCCTAGATTCACCTAAGTTGCTATTATGATATGGTTTGACTCAGATTTGCTTAGCTTTGTAGTGTAAAATTTGCATCCAGAATCATTTGGACTTGCAGTCCTCCCTATGAATTAAAGAACTTCATAAAAAATTAAAAAACAAATTATTCCATTTTAATGGGCATTTAAGCTCTCTGAAGAGTTCCTATTGCCTTAGGTCATGTAGCTTCATTGTGAGTCACCAGAGTTGGGTCATCACAGTGAGATGATCAGTGAGAATGAAACTAGAAATGTAATTGGCTCAGCTGGGAAGCCTGGCCTGAAGACAAGGTTAATAGTCTCAGGGTAGACCAGGAACCTGCTGCCTAGGTAAAGAAGGATTTACCATGCCATCTCTTCTGCTTCCGCGTGTAGTCTACAGCTTGCCGAGTGATAGTGAAACTGGCTCCTTCTTTTTATTTGGGGAATAGATATCCCAGACTCCGTGGGAACAGCTTGGCAAGAAGTGGTGAAGCTCAATATTGATTTATGTCTTACGTGATAGTTAACTGGTGGCACGTGCTGGCTCTGTGCCAGGCACTTTTCTAGGTGCTTTTAATCTAGTAATTAATTAATCTTCACAAATAACCTTATAAAGAGGGGGCTATGTCTTTTTTTTTTTTTTTTCCCATTTCACAAATGACGTAGCAGAGACTTAGGGAGGGAGGGGAAGAAACTTGTCCAAGGTTATAGCGCTAAGGGACAGAGTAAGAGTTCAGGACCAGGTTTGTTGACATCGACGGTAATAATGTAGAGTACAGTGGTGGGTTATGGAGCCAGGCAGCCTGGGTGCAAATCTGGACACAACCACTACCACTAGGTCACTCTGGGAAGATTCCTTAACCTCTTGCTGCTCCAGCATCGTCATCTGTTAAAGAGTGATCGTGATATTCACGTCACGGGATCCTGTGGAGACAAAATGGTATTTGACAAGCACATGGCAGGCAACTCAGTAAATTGTTAATTGATGTAGTTGTTTTTCTTATTAAGACAGTGGGGAAACTGAGGCCTAGGAAAGTTACTGAATGACCTAAAGTCTTCCAGCAACTGATTACAAGAACTACAGTTGTAAGCCAGATCTTCTGACCAAGAATAGTTCTCTTATTCCCTCCATATAAAGGAAAAAAAATCAGAATGGCCTTTTTGTATGCCCAAAAGGAGCCTATGTGTACTCAAAAAGCTCAATGGATATTATTTCCTAAGATCTAACTCTGCTTTATAATTTTCCCAAACGTTTTCATAGATGATGTCCTTTTTAATCCTCATAACAGTGTGACAACCTGTGTTAACACATCCCACATCCCCTGTTAAAGAGATGAAGAAACCGAACTTTCAGGGTCCAAACTGCCGAGGCTGAAAGACACGCTGGTGCCAGAGACTGTTCCCAGCGTGTGCTGTCCCCAGCTATTCCTCAGCGGCACATGTCGCTAGACCACTGGCACAAGTTGAATTCCCTGTGTGATTTCTCCATCTCCCAATTAAACAGAGGATATTTTTCACTCTCAGATGATAACCTGACAGGGGAGTTTGTTGTATATTTAATTTCAAATGCAAAAGAACATGTCTTACCAAGAAAAATGCCATCGTTATATGTATGTCAAATGAAGCCAATGGCATTAATAAACTCCAGAGCAGTCACCAATTTTGGACTTTACATTGATTTCCCATAAATGTAGCAACGAGGCTTATTTTTAGATGATGACTTTGTGGGCTCAGCAACAGGGCTGACTTAGCTTCAGCTCTTCCAACCACGTATTTAAGCCCTGATAACCTTTTGCAAGTACTTTGAAATTCACTGTGTGTGAAAGTTTCTTCCTCCCATGACAGCTAAAGTTTTGAGGTCTATGTGATATCGGACTTTCTTAAGTTTATTACTTTTTTACATATCTATGATGCTGACAGTATATTCAGACTCTAACACTGAGTTATTATTTAAAACGTTTTTAAATGCAAGTGTATATATTTTTTAAAGGGTTCTCAAAAGGATATAAACTATCTTGGTTTATATTTTCTTGTTTATTTGTTTTGTTTTTATTGGGTTTGTTGTTGTTTTGTTGGCCAAGGCTGGAATGCAGTGGCTCCATCACCGCTTACTGCAGCCTCAAACTCCTGGGCTCCTGCAGTCCTCCTGCCTCAGCCTCCTGAGTGGCTGGGACTACTAATGTGTTCCACCATGACTGACTAATTTTTTATTTTTTTGCAGAGACAGGGTCTCTGTTGCCCAGCTTAGTCTCAAATTCCCGGGCTCAAGCAATCCTCCTGCCTCAGCCTCCCCTAACTGCTGGGATTACAAGCATTGGCCACCATGCTTGGCCCTAAATTTTAAATATTAATTATTTTTAATGCCTTCCTGAGTCTTTAAATGCATGTGGACTATATCTACATAAACCACGAATGTGCTTACTGTGACACAAATTTGAAACAGGAAGTTATTCGTCATCTATTCTTTAAACCCAATTGTTCATCCCTAAGTACAGTTCATGATGTGGAAACTGGGGCAGGTGGTTGTTTTTTTTGTTTGTTTGTTTGTTTTGAGTGAGACTTTGAAGACCCAGTGCTATCATTTTGAAAGTTTTGGAACGTGAAATGAATTAGTCATATTCAGAATTAGAGCCTGAATTACCGTCTTTCCCCACGTTATAAAAATAATTGATTTCTGAAAAACTACTGCAGGGAGAGTTTTCTGAAGTAGAAAGTGTAATTGCCATTAATCTGAGTGGGGAAAAAATGTGTTTCTGGTCCCCAAATCAGCATCCATTCATGTTAAAAACAACCAAATTTCATCATGAGGGACTTCTATTTAATGCTACTTATCAGGACATTATTCAAAAAGAAATTTTCCTTCCTTCTGCTGACCAGTCACAGAGCAATGAGCATGAAGTCTCTAAACATCAAACCAAAGAGCCTGTCTTCATTCTCATCTTGCTTAAATGCTCTCTTGCCTTAAGCTCTGAAAACCTTCCTTCTCTCCTCCTCTCCTCGCCCACCTTAGACCTTTCCTCTCTGCCTTCCATTGCTGTTCGATTAGACCCTATCCTGAGACTTCTCCCTCTCTGATCATCCTCTCTTTTAATAGATGGGCTCTATCTCTGTCCTCATCACTTCCTCTCCTTTCTCTGTCTGCTTCTGGACTGATCTCACCTTTACTATGGCTTCCTATTCAGCCTGTGTGTTGAGGGCTTTTAGATCTTCATCTCTAGACTCTGAGCTCCAGATGAACATTTCCACCTTTATATGCCCCTAGAAACTCCAGTTGTATATCCAAAACTAAATTCATTATCTTCTCTTGATGATTCAACCTGAGATCCTGGTCCTCCTCCTGCCTTCTCTGGTTGGCAAATAACATCACAGTCCAGCCAGGTGTGCACTCTGGGGACCTGAGTGTCATCAATGTGATCCCTTCTCCCTCAGCATTCCTAACCCAAGAGTCACTAATTTTTGTGTTCTGTATCTACAGTGGTTCTCACAGTGCTCCCCTCCTCTTCTCACCTAGACCCCTCTAATCCAGACCATCATGGTATAGGAGGAGACACGCTAGTCTTGCCTTCCCCACGCCATCCTGCAGACCGCTCTAGCATTGTCTTTCTAACTGCAGGTCTGAACTTGTCACTGGCTGCCTAAACCTCTGAGAGTTCCTATTATGCAGAAATTGATCTGTTATTCTGCTGTGAACTTTTAATTCACTACTAAATAGCATGAGCTAATACATATAAAGTGCCTAACTCAACATCTAAGGAGGTGCTCAAAAAATGTCATTTATGTTATCACTGAAGGCTCCTGCAAGCCTTGCAAAGTTGACGTGTAGATGTTCATAGACTCAAACTGTGAATGTGACTCATTTATTTCGCATTCCACATGCTGCATAAAGTCTTCATACAGCACAGAACCGATACCTTTATTGATTTGAATTCTGCTAGTGAATTAAAAGTTCACAGAAAGACAACAGATTTAAAAAACAAACATGTAGGGTCTGGTCAGTGTTCCCTTGGCTTCATTAGGCTATGGATAGCCTAACCATCACAGATACTTAAAATAGATTATTTTACAATTCCACTGAACTGCAGGGGAATGATAAGGTAGCTGAAGTATACTCAGCTAGCTTTCCACCTCGTCTTTTGGCTTTCTCTTAGCTCATTCCACAATAGCTCAGCCCTCCTCCTTGGCACACACACATTAATTGAACAGATTTCTGGGCACTTGCTTCATATCAGGCACGATGCTGGGCAGTGGGAATATGAAAGGTGACATAAGGTGAGATCATCCTAAGTCAAGTAGGGCTGAGGACTGGGGTAGAGGTGGGATGGGATTGTAGATGCAGGAGTCAGAGAAGATTTCTCTAGAAAAGTAATATTTAATCAAGACCTGAGTGCTGAGAATGCGCCAACCAGGGGAAGTTTAAGGAAAGGGCATTCCAGACTGAGGGAGCAGGAAGTGCAAATACCTTGAGGGAAGCTGCTTAGCACTTTGCCTGAACCAAGAGAGTTGGGTCACTGGAATCTAGTGAAGGAGGGTGAGAGATGAGGTAAGAGAGGTAGGATCTTGCAGGCCGTGATACAGAGTCGGCATCTTATTCTGCTTAGAGTGGGGGGCCACCAGAGGACCTAAATATCTGAGTTACATGTTAAAAGAACATCCTGGCTTCCCTGTGGAGTATGCAGAGGCAAGGATGGAGGCAGGGAGGAGAGTGTGAGGCAGGGCCCGGGTGAGAGAAGGCGGAGGCTGGAACAGGAGTGAGTGTGGAAGGGCAGGTGGGGAGATGTGGGGGCATCGCACAGTGACACATTTTGTTGCCTTGAGTTTTTCATGAACACTCAATTTGAGAGGACCCATTTACAACTAGGGGCATATCTGTAAAAAGCAGAATCATAATACAAGTACAGGCTGGGCATGGTGGCTCACGCCTGTAATCCCACCACTTTGGGAGGCCGAAGAGGATGAATCACGAGGTCAGGAGTTTGAGACCAGCCTGGCCAATACGGTGAAACCCCGTCATTATAAAGATACAAAAATTAGTGGAGTGTGGTGGCAGTAGTAGTCCCAGCTGCTCGGGAGGCTGAGGCAGGAGAGAATCGCTTGAACCTGGGAGGTGGAGGTTGCAGTGAGCCAAGATCACACCTCTGAACTCCAGCCTGGGTGACAGAGCAAGACTCTGTCTCAGAAAACAAACAAACAAACAAAAAAACAAGTACAGTCCTCTAGGTAAGGCATACAGGGTACATCTCACAGGGGTCACATCACAGAGGAGACTCTCCAGCACTCCTGGCAGGTGGATAGTTTTGGTTAATAGGCCTTTTTATGCCCTTAAAAATCATACCATATAAGCACTGACACTTAGGATGGCTTTGCCCGGCAGGGATAAAGGAGAATGTTGCCCACTTTCTGATACAGACTCTCTTCTAAGAGGCCAATGTGCTCATTCACAAATTTTCCTTGAGAGCTTAAGATTTCATGGACTTCTTTTAAAAAGCAGTGCTATATTCTACCTACTGTTAAAATCAGAGCAGACAGAAAAAGAAGAATGTTTTTATGAGTAATTTAATTTCTCTCCCTGAGGAAGACATCCTCGGCTGTCAGCACCGTCCCTGGTGGGTGGAAGAATACTAGACGATGTGAAGTGACTGTTAAAGGCAGCAGGTGGTGCTTCTCACTTGTGTTTATGGAGCACCCATAAGGTGACAGTTGTTTCCAATGCCATATAAATTAAATATTTCCTCTTCTTCTTTCCTTTTCCCTACCTTGGGGGTTTCAGGTTCTCTTAGTGCTCGATGTGACAACTCCGGACGGTGCAGCTGTAAACCGGGCGTGACAGGAAGCAGATGCGACCGATGTCTGCCAGGCTTCCACATGCTCACGGACGCGGGGTGCACCCAAGACCAGAGACTACTGTGAGCATCTGCATCCCACCTTTGCTGTCACTAACTTGCTCGTGGCAATTATATAAACCTTAGCAACCACTTGTATTTACTGAGCCCCTATCCTGTGCCAAACACTGCTTTGAGAGTATGTGATGTGGGATGTCCATTTTAACCCTCACAATACCCCTAAGAGGTTGGGATTATCATTATATGCATTTCAAAGATAAGAAACTTAAACTATGCGAGGTTAAGTAGCTGGATGTTACTGGTGAGGCTGGACCTAACACTTAAGCTCAGAGTTTTGGCTGCAGAGCCCATGTTCTTCACCCTGGCGATTGCTTCCCTCTAGATGAACTAGAAGGGAGGCAGAGTCCTTCAACTAACCTGGGACCCTGGGACCATTTTGGCCTCAGTGAATTTGGGTAGAACTTTTCTGCATAATCTTGATCCCCTTTAGTCTGGAATGTCCTGTATCCCAGCTCAAATTGTTTTTGGAAGATGAGTATGCCTTAAACATCACATGACCAGTCTGCAGAGATGCAGAGCTGGTAAGTGTTGGGATGGCTTGGCGGGGGCTTGGCAGTGAAGCACTGGGCATTGGCTAGCAAGGCTCCCACAGAGGATGTGTGTCCCATTGCTCACTTTGCTGGCTCCTTGCTGGGACAGAAACTGCCCTCCAGCCCTACTGCATTGTCCCAGTTATCAAGGTTCCAAGTTCTCTTCCTCTCTTGGCATTGTTCTGGTCCAGCCTTCCCTGATCCTTTCAGATGGTCTTCAGAGATCACCCCTGCCCCACTCCTCCTTTGTAACCCTTTTAAAACACAACCCTCGATTAGCTCCACCCCCGCTCCCAACTCAAGAGATAAAACTTATCAAGATCCTGCAAGGTCCTCCTCCCTCTCCACCCTCAGCCTAGGGGCATCCTGGAGCGCTCTGCCCTCCCCAGAGCCTTGCAGTGCCTTCTGCTCCATCCCCACCCCACTATCTCGTCACAGAGGCCTTCCTGCAGCAGTCCCACCCCTCTGTGTTCTCACTCTGTTGTTTCACTCCATATCTTGTTTTCTATTCATGTTTGTCCATTTTTCCCATTAAAATGTAAGCCCCCCGTGGCTCTGTCTTGTTTGCTTCTGTGTCCCCGTGCTTGGAGTGAGAAGAGGCACATCGAGGGTGCTCAGTGCGCCTGCCGCTGGCCCCGTGCCTGTTGCCCTTGCAATCCACACATCTGCCCTGCCACAGAGCTCCTATGGAATGGGGACTGTTTCTATTTCTCTTAGCATCCCTGGTTCTGAGCACCCCGTAGATGCTGAATACGTGTTTGTCAAATGGTCCAGATCAGCAGTAGAGAGGGAGCTAAGAAGGAAGGAGGCCATGAGAATTCAAAGATAAAGACTGGTAAAGAAATTCTAGCCATAAGCATTGCTAGACTTGGCATGTGACTGGATGAGAAATGTGAGGGAGAGGGAGGGGTCAAGGGGCTCCAGGTTTGGGCAGGATATGGGTGGGGTCATAGGGCAGGCAGAGGAGGAGCAGATCAGTAGAGAAGAGAAAATGAACTTGGTTTATGAGCAATGAGATAGACACATGATTGCATGCAAAGTAAGTGACAGAGGCAGGGAGGCACGAGACAGGGAGGCTGTGCCAGAATTCAGTGAAAGCTCTGATACCTTCATTGAGAAAGTCTTGCCGCAACCAAACAGAAGTATATTAAACCCAGCAATCCCAGCAGTTCCACTCCTAGGTGTGTACCCAAGAGAAATGAGAAGGTAGATAGCTGCACAAAAACTTGCACACAAACATTCATAGCAGCATTACTCATAATAGCTGAAAAGTGAAAACAGTAACCAAAAGAATCTATGTATTCTGTCACCAAAAAGAATTTATGTACTGACACATGCTACAACGTGGATGAACCTCAAAAGCATCATGCTAAGTGAAAGAAGCCAGTCGCGAAAGACCACATATGGTATCATTCCACAGAAAATGTCTAGAATAGGCAAGTCTGGAGAGACAGAAGGTAGACTGGTACTGCTGAGGGCTGGAAGTGGGACTGGAGGGAGGAAATGTAGCTGGGTGGGGGACACGACTGCTAAAGGTCACAGGTTTCTTTTTGGAATGATAAAAATGTTCCAAAATTAATATTGATGGCTTACAACTCTGAGAATCAGCTAAAAACCATTGGAGTGTACATTTTAGATGGGTGAATTGCACGGCATATGAATTATATCTCAGTTAAGGAATTACCAAGATAAAGAACTGAATGCAATAAAATAACAGGTAGATGGAATTAGTCATGATGAAAAGCAGACATCATTTAATTAAACAATAGGGAAACAAATGATAATTTTTAAAAATATATAAACTGAGTAAAACAGTAAACCAAAGTAAACTAAACAGTTGAGTGATGAACTTGGTTTACATTCTGGCGCAAACCCCTGCTCTCTTTAGGGGTGGCAGACAGTTCTCGGCCCGGCTGCCACCCGCCAAGTCTACTCTGAGTGGCACTGGTGCAGTCAAGTGAGTCCTGTGGTATGTGAGAGAGGTCCGCGCGGGGGAGGATGGCTAGGAGAAGCCTCATCGAAGGACTTGCCCAGCTCAGTCATGTTTGCTCATGAGCAGCTGATTTTATGTGCATAGTTGTGAAGCATTTGGAACCATGTCCCTAATTTTCTTTTTCTTCTTTCCCAGAGATTCCAAGTGTGACTGTGACCCAGCTGGCATCGCAGGGCCCTGTGACGGGGGCCGCTGTGTCTGCAAGGCAGCTGTCACTGGAGAACGCTGTGATAGGTCTGTGAACCGTGGCCCTACAAACAGCAGAGAGTCCCTTGCCAACTAGCGTGAGAATTAATCCTCTGAGTGTAATTATGGAAAAGGGAAACTTGACAAATGTCGATGACTTTCTTCCTGCTCTTTGTCCTCAAAAACTAAGCTTAAAAAAAATAACACTGAGCCCTCAAATCTCACTGGACTCCATACTCTGGTCTGGGCCCCTTCTCTTTGTTCTGACTGTGGGACAGGCACAGGGCCCCAGAGATTCCCCCCACCAGCTGGCTCCAGATCCCAGGTGCTCTGTATGAGGTGGAAATCCATGGTGAGATCCTGGGACTCAGGCTGGTAGCAGGAAAGTCCTGGCCTAATTAAACATGCTGGGAAAATTCTTGTAAGCGGGCCTATCACAGCATATGGCCATATATAACCATTGTATACAGAAAAGGTGCCGCCCCGGGGATAGGATGGCAGTTACAAGCACACACACGAATGGGCGTGGGGCTGGTAGGATGAGGTAAGAGCCCTTTGGGCCAAGCCACACTGGAGGAGGTGGAGCAGTGAGACGCCATCCCCGGCAGCTGCCGGTGCAGGACGTGCCTTAAGTACAACTGTGCTCAGGCTTTAAACTCTTCCTTCCTGGAGGCTGTGGAGCAGAGGGCTATGAATCTGGCGTCAGAAGCAAAGGCTTCCTCTTCATTTCCTTAAGAGTAAGAAAGCAGTTATTTGGCACCCTGCCAATCACTTATACCTGGGCAGAGGAAATACCAAATACACTCCTAGCTTGTGTTTTCAGGGGTTCCTGGCTGCTGAGGGGAAGGCAGGGAAAAGAAGCTGAAGTGTTAAAAGGGAATTCATTTGTTGAAAGCCTCTTGAATTTCAAAATAAAACACAGAAATAGAATGGCACATAAAATACATGTTATCACCATCAATGATAAGAAATCGACCTCTGCCGGTCAGTCATGGCAGCTCATGCCTGTAATCCCAGCACTTTGGGAGTCCGAGGCAGGTGGACCACCTGAGGTTGGGAGTTCGAGACCAGTCTGATCAACATGGAGAAACCCCATCTCTACTAAAAATACAACATTACCCGGGCATGGTGGCACATGCCAGTAATCCCAGCTGCTCAAGAGGCTGAGGCAGGAGAATTGCCTGAACCCTGGAGGTGGAGGTTGCAGTGAGCCAAGATTGCGCCATTGCACTCCAGCCTCGGCAACAAGAGCGAAGCTCTGTTTCAAAAATAAATAGATAAATAAATAAACAAACCTCTGCTAAAACTGTGTCCCAGTGACAATGCCCTCCCCCTCCCTGGAAATGACCTCTATTCTGACTTTTATGGTAATCACTTTCTTTGCCTCATAATTTATTACCCCAGTGTGTTCCTAAACACAATCATTTAGTTTTGCCTAATTCCCTTCCTTTCTCTTTTCTTTTCTTCCCTCCCCACTCCTCCCTTCCTGGCCTTCCTTGTTTTTTAATCTCTTTTAATCGGCAGATTTTCTTTCCATAGAAACCATAATAATTTTTTTAAACTCCTGCTCTTAGAGAAAAAACAAAGCTTGTTTAGTTACAGCTGTTCTCTGAAGCACCTGCTCTTCACAGCTACCCTGCTTTTCTGTGATACTGCACTCAGGACACACCCCCTAACGTGGTACAGTGGCTTAGACTACATGATCTGGAGGCAGATGTACATGAGTTTCCAACTTGCCTCAGCCACTCACCTGCTATATTTCAAGAGTTTCTTAACCTCTTGGCCTTAGTCTCGTCATCTAAGAAATCTGGAAATAGCAATTCCTTATAGGATTGGAGGGAGGTTAAATGAGAGAGTACACACAAGGTGCCGGGCACAACGTAAGTGCTAAATAAATGGTTGTTGAAAGTATCATTATTTCTCATTATTTCACGTGAAAGGATGCAGTCAACTTGAGCAGAGGACAAACAAGTCCTCCCCAGCTTCCCCTGCCTTCTTCTCTGTGACTCCAGCATTAAGACTCGCCTGGCAGTCATGGTCCTCATAGCAGCCACTGGAGGGCTTGAGCTGGGAGCGGAGGTGGAAGGCAAGCCTGCACCTGGCTTTTGGAGAATGTCTTAGCCATCCTTTTTCTTTGTCATATCCTCACCTGCCCTTTTCCCCAGTGAGCCAGAGCCCAGGTACAAGAGTCAGGGATGGGGATCCACACCTAGTGGTCTTGGGAGGGGGTCGGTACAGCTGAACGGTGCTGAGACAGGAGCCTCGCCTTTCCTGGTCCCCCCCTCCCAGTCTTTTTCCCCATTAAACAGTAGTTCCAGGATAGGGCAGCTTTGCATAGCCCTGCCCACACCCATTCTGCTCATCTGACCACCACTCAATTTCCTACCAAGGATGGGCCAACTACTCAAATGCCAGACCACCAAGACAAACGTGGCTCTGTTCTACCAGAGGAACAGAAAGTGAATGTTCCTTATGCTGTCTCATTTGGGGAGTTGTGATTGTTCCATCTGGTGGCCTGGGGGTGGGGGTGGTATATGAAACCTGTTATTTCCTCCTCTGAAAATTAATAGAGCCAAGTAGGAGAGAAGGTGGAGATAAGCTGTCTTATTCGTCGTATTCTCTCTACAGAATAAAAAATAACCTATAATATCCTGATTTCTACAATGCCATTGCAGGTGTCGACCAGGTTACTATCACCTGGATGCAGGGAACCCTGAGGGCTGTACCCAGTGTTTCTGCTATGGGCATTCAGCCAGCTGCCGCAGCTCTGCAGACTACAGTGTCCATACGATCACCTCTACCTTTCATCAGGGTAAAGCCTTCTATTTTCTAGGTTTTAGTTTTTGAATGTTGTGTAGAGCTTTGTGCTTACAGGCAACCATCTCTGCGTTCACAGGATGGATTCTCTTCAGCAATTCTCTTATAGTATTTAATGTGCATTATTTTGTCAGGGTACTCAGACATACCCTGATGTCTTGAAAAAGTCATAGGCTGAAAACAGTTCACTCATACCAGTGAATGTAACTTAAAAGAATAACTCAAAAGAGACCAAATTTTTATTTCCCTGAATTTTCCATCCCATCTACTTCAAAACCACAAAAGGAATCATTCAGTAGATTTGGAGAGTGTATAAGAGTCTTCTGGAATTCACATTCACTAGTTATGCTGTTTTCACATATAATAAATGAGTTAATTTATGTGAAATTAGTTACCAAGCTACAGAGCCCTATAAAAATATTGGAAATTGATATTATTTCAACTCTGAGTTTCCCCTTTGAAAAAGACTGGACTCTTTTACTTCATTAAGACCAGACCCTGTTTATGTAAATACAAAAAATGCAAATTACAGGCAGAGGAAAACCTGCTCTCTTATCACAAGAGTCAGACTCAAAGATGAGAAATCATAGCAGCTGTAGGGTGGAAGCAGTGAACTTGAGACCCACATAGAGAGGTACATGGAGAATTTTAAGGACCACTTACAAATGTGGAAATATTGGGAGAACCCCACTTGCTACTCACCACTAGGACTTTTTGACAGGCAAATCTTGCTTTGTTTAACTTAATAGATGGTGAAGTTTTGCCCAATACACACTGATTAAATTTGTGTTTCAGATGTTGATGGCTGGAAGGCTGTCCAACGAAATGGGTCTCCTGCAAAGCTCCAATGGTCGCAGCGCTATCAAGACATGTTTAGCTCAGCCCGACGACCAGACCCTGTCTATTTTGTGGCTCCTGGTATGTGAGGAATAATTTCTTATATAGAAACCAGCTTATAGGACTAGGAAGTCAAGATAGAGAAATGGAGACAGAAATTGTGGAAACCATATCATTTAGCGATCAGGGTAGCAACATCTCCAGAAGAGACTTGGGGCTTAAGTCTGATTTGAGAGTCAGTAAGAAATGGCCCAACAGAGCAGAATGGGGTGTCCCAGAGGTCAGACCCTGGCTGAGCTGCCTCCTTTAATCAAATGGGAAGTTTCTACGTTTACCATCAAGGTAAGAAATCAAGGACTGTGGCCAAACCTATGGGTCTACTGAGAAGCAGGTGGGAAGCAAAAGCAAAGCATTTCTTAAAACTTCAGATACTTGTAAGTTAAGAAAAATCAGTCAATGGTATGTGCCTGGGTGGAAAAGCACTGGCTAGCATTCTGGTCCCAGCTCATTTCCTTAGGTAATGTGTGATTCTTGGATAAGATGTTCTCTTAACTTCTCTGAACTTCAGTTTTCTCTACTGTTAAGTGGGAATAGTAATGCTTACCTCCCAGAATTATTGCCATCAAATGTGACGATGTTGGCGAAAGCATTCTGTAAACTAAAGCATTATATAACAAGTGGTGCTATGCTGTCAGGCCTGGGATTTTTACAAAACATTCTGTCGTCAGGGCCACATCATGAACCATCTAATAGAATTGTCTTATAACAAGGCCCTTTTATCATTTCAGTCACTAACCCTCCTTCAGAGCCCAACGTGTCATAGCCATGTCCAGTACCAGGTCCTGACTCTCCTAGCAGGGAGTTTTGGGGCGGGATGACATAGGACTTCAACAGGAATTGCTGACACCAGTGCACACTTGCATGTGTTTGCCTCTCCAGTTTCACAACTGATCTCAATCTTTTAAAACTCTGTTTCACAGCGAAATTTCTTGGGAATCAACAGGTGAGCTATGGGCAAAGCCTGTCCTTTGACTACCGTGTGGACAGAGGAGGCAGACATCCATCTGCCCACGATGTGATCCTGGAAGGTGCTGGTCTACGGATTACAGCTCCCTTGATGCCACTTGGCAAGACACTACCTTGTGGGCTCACCAGGACTTACACATTCAGGTAAAAAGAGAGACCACAAGTAGGTCAATTAGAGCAAACTGTGATTGAAGTTCGAGTCCACTGTTGATTCATTCAATCATCATTCATTCGTTCAACAAGCTTTTCTGAGCACCTTTTATGTACCATGCAGAGTGCTATGTGCTGAAACAGGACATGATTCCTTCCTTCAAGCAGCTGACAGGCTAATGGGAGAGGAAAATGAACAGATAATTACATTGTAGTTTGTCAAGGGACAGAAATAGATAAGCTGGACACAGAAGTTCTGAGCACATACAGGAGGCATGACTGACCCACACTGGAGTGATGAAGGAAAGCTTCCCGGGACCACATGACAAACGTGAAGGGCAGCCCTCTAAGGAAAGAAAAGGGAGGAGAGGTTAACAAGGCAGAGGAAATGCAACGCTTGAAGAAGTTTTGCGCATTTAGAAAATTCCCAAGTGGTTGAGCATGAGTAGAGCATGAAGTCGGCGAGAGGAGTGCAGGGAGAAGTGAGGTCGGAGAAAGAGGTGGCAGTGACTTTATGGATGGCTTTGTGTGTGTCTACAGGGATTGCATGGTATTCTGTAGAACAGGAATTCTGCATGGTGTTTGCAGAGAGGTTGGGACAGGAAGCTGTGCCTACTAAGTGCTCAGTACCGCATTGGAGCCTGGGAAGTAAAGATGGAACATGGTCTCTGCCTTCCAAGAGCTCATGGTCTAGTATGACATAACATGTCAAAAAGCAGGCATAATACAGTAGGATAACTGCTTTGGGGTGGTGCATGTTCATAGGGTCTTGGAAAGTGCCCAATTCTGCCTGGAGGAGTCAGGGAAACCTTCAATAGGGCTTTTCCAGGGTGAAAAATCAGAGAAGGGCAACCTTCACATGTGAATAGATGCGGGGATGCAAAAAGGCATAGTATAGTGGGGACTGGCAAGCAATATTTATGGCTGGAATACAGCATGTATAGAGGAGATGGGTAGATGAGTTTGCAAAGGTTGGAAAATGACTCATTATGTTGGGCCTTGTATGTCATGTCAGGGAGCTTAGATCTTGTCCATGCTGGAAAGATGATGCAGAGCCATTGAGAGATATTTAAGTCGAGAAGTGTGATTGTCAGGTGTGAAGGCTAGGTGCAAATATAGGCACCATATGGATGATAGTTCGGTAGGGCCCTTAACTGGACCATCAGAACACATTCATAGTGGCTCAGTTGAGAGTGATTGGGGGCCTAACCCAGGGCAGAGGTAATGGCAATAGGGAAAATAAGACCCACAGAACACAAACAAAGAATGTATCAAATATCCGAATATACATGTTCTAATGATATATATATATACACACACAGCTCTCCTGCCTGGAATGCCCATTCCCACCTTCTAGGCTTGGTGAACTTACTCTTTGAGATTCTGCTTACATGTTCTTCCTTTGTCTCAGAATCCCAAGGAAAGTTACGGACACCTTGTGTTTCCATGGCACTCTGTGCATGCATTTGTTATGGCACTCATGGCATCATATTATAACTGTCTCCCGGCTCCCCTGGCTGGCTGGTGATCACCTCTCCCTGTTGTCTTTGTGTCCTCCAGCCTGACACAGCTTCCTATTATTCAACCCAAGAGATGACATTATGTCTTGTCACTTTTCTCAGTAGATTAAAAAGAAAAATGACCAATGTTTTCTCTAGTAAATTATTTTAAAAGCATTCAATCAGTCTTTTGAAGTGTTAATATGCTAACAGTGAATGAAAAATGAAGGTGGGTAGGGTTGTTCCTGGATATTTCAGTAAAAAACAAAACAAAATTTAGAAGAATAGCAAAGGGGCTGGTGATATGTTACAGTGAGCCCCACTATGATGCCAAATTAAAAACTATTATATGTGGACAATGTAAAGATGGAAACTGATTTTTGAAAAAAGTAAGTAAAATGTGCTCACATAACAAAGAAATTATTTAAAAAAAAATGAATGGTAGCTCTTGAGAATCAGAACTTCTGGAATGTAGAGATGTTTCTAACACTAGCTTATGGGTGGCCAAGAATAGAAAGCGGTGTCTGAGGACTTGGGATCAACATTGCCTCAGGTGATGTCACCCCTGGATCTGGACTTCCCACACAGGGATGCCCTCTGTCACTTCCTCCGGGGTTTGTCCTCCCCATGGAGTGAGGAAGGTCCGAGTACATGCCTATGAAAAGGTGGCTCCCAGTCCTGTGCCCCCTTCTAAGCAGGACTGGAAAGGGGCTTAGCTGTTCCCATCTTCTCACGCATAATTTATAACAGGTAGATATGTGATAAGAATCAGATTTTTAAAGCTTTTGATTTGAAATTATGCAGGTTGAATGAACATCCAAGCAGTAATTGGAGCCCCCAGCTGAGTTACTTTGAGTATCGAAGGTTACTGCGGAACCTCACAGCCCTCCACATCCGAGCTACATATGGAGAATACAGTAAGTGGCTAAGAAAAATTAATTTATCTCTTCTTAGGTTTTAATTGGTTCTGCTCTCTAAGGTGGTGGCAGTCTCCAAACAAGTAGATAAGTGACTTGATGATTCTGACTTAGAGTCTTTAATTCAATCTAAATTTTTACATTGTAGAAGTTTTTTTTAAAAGAAATGTTTCTCTAAAAAGATGACAGCACCCAACACCAATGAAGAGTGAATGATGGATGCTACCTTGCTAAAAGGGCCACTGAGTTTTTATTAAAGCTGAGGGAGATAATCTACAATAAGTGGGTGCATTTTCTTAGCTGGGAAATGGCACCTACAACACAGTCCTTTTTATTCCTTGAGCAGCTTTTCCTTTTGAGATTATACTCCGTGCTACCCTGTTTGGATCATCACGTATTCTATTAATTCCCTTTTTTTGAACTTCACATGTTGGGTTCTCCTAATCCCAATTTGAATTATTTCACAAGAGGTCCTTAAGCTTTTCTGCACTCACTCACGTAAAAAGGAGGTGTGGCTAGCGTGCACCATTTCCATGTCACTGATGAAGCAAATAAAGCCGGAAGCAGAAAGGTGTTTATTAACAATGTATTGACTCTTACTGTATGCTGCAGAAAGGTGTTTATTAACAATGTATTGACTCTTACTGTATGCCAGGTACATTATAACATATGCATTGTCTGATTTAATTTTCACAACAGACATAGGAGATAGATACTATTGTTACTTCTTGTCTATCGTTGAGGAAACACAGTCATGAAGAGGCTAGGTGCCTTGCCCAATTTTCACAGCTAGTGAGGGTGGAGTCAGAATTTAAGCCCTGGGTTTTCTGACCCCAGAGCCTGTGTGCTCAGTCACAATGGGAGACTGCTGTACCTCTCTACATGGCATGATATATGAACACCACCCGTCTTTGTTAGGGAGTTAAGAAAAATAAAATCCCAAGAGAGATCTGACTTGAGATCTTTAGACTGTACCACTTGCAACTTCTAATCTGTTCTCTTGATTGCAGGTACTGGGTACATTGACAATGTGACCCTGATTTCAGCCCGCCCCGTTTCTGGAGCCCCAGCACCCTGGGTTGAACAGTGTATATGTCCTGTTGGGTACAAGGGGCAGTTCTGCCAAGATTGTGCTTCTGGCTACAAGAGAGATTCAGCGAGACTGGGGCCTTTTGGCACCTGTATTCCATGTAACTGCCAAGGGGGAGGGGCCTGTGATCCAGACACAGGTGAGTGAAATGACACCTAGACCAGGTGGCTGGGTGTCCTGTGGGAGAGAGGGAGCTGTGTAAGAAAGACCATGGCTGAACTCACATCAGAGGTGGGAAAGGATTAAGGAGAGCAGAGCTGGAGTCAGGGAAGATGGACATGGTGCCTTATTACACTCAATCCTAGTCATTGTGGAAATGCCACAAGGTTATGAGAAAGGTGCCAGGTTACAGGAAGTGGTCGTCATGGTTCAGTGCTGGGTAGGGGAGTTGGTGTCAAGTTGCAAGAATTGTGTGGGGAGATCAAAGACGAGTCTGGGTCTAAATGAATGTGCGGGCAAATGGTGTCAGGCCACAGAGAACATGGGGAGCAGTATTAAGTTATGGAGAGTAAAACAAGTGGGTGTCTCCTTAGCATAGGGGAGCGAGGGTGAGATTCAGGGTCTTGGCTCTGTTTAGATTTGGTTCTGTGGCAGGGGTTGAATGTCAATGCTCAGGCACTTTGGGGAAAGCTTCAAAAAGGACAGCTTTGACATTCTACACTCTGACCCACGTTGAAGGAAATGTGTTGTCTGACCCTGCTCACTTTTCTGCCCCTCCACTCTTCTTCTACCCTCAGGAGATTGTTATTCAGGGGATGAGAATCCTGACATTGAATGTGCTGACTGCCCAATTGGTTTCTACAATGATCCACATGACCCCCGCAGCTGCAAGCCATGTCCCTGTCATAACGGGTTCAGCTGCTCGGTGATGCCAGAGACGGAGGAGGTGGTATGCAATAACTGCCCTCCTGGGGTCACAGGTAAGGCCATGGGTCTGCTCTGCCACCTGCCTCCTCCTGTCCTCATGCATTCATGAATTCATGAATTCATGGAAATAGCTTCCGAGGAATTTCTAGGAAATTATAATGACTTAGGGTTAACCTAAATGTGCTCACTCTGAAGATAATATCTTAAAGATGAGATATTGCGATGCCCAAGAGGTGAACTGGGTTAAGCAAGAGCAGAGTGCAATTATGGGAGAACACATCTAAGGCTGTTTTGAGAGGTCTGTCACTAGAAGATGACATTTTCAGACCGAGCACATGGTTTGTTTCTTAATGATCTAAGATAAAGAGGGAAAACTTAGCGACCTCTTAAATGTCACATCCTTCCGCTGGGCAGTCTGAAAGAAGAATGGATTCTTCAGTCTTGGGGGTATTGCTCAAAACCTTACCACTTCTGTGGAGCTGCCTTTTTCCCAGCCAGCTAGATAAGCCTCCTAGTGGCGCTGCTGTGTTCTGCAACCTGCGGTGGGCATGGAGTGAGAGGGCCAGTGAGGCCTTGCTTGCCTGCTCCTGAGGGCTTTGTTCTGGGGTCCCTGGGGAAGCACATTTCTCTGGCTCTTCTAGAGGGTGACTTGCAACTTTAGGCCTCTGCATCTGGTCTTGCTCCCGATGGATGGATGTCAGCCTGGGCTTGGTCATTCGTTCTTTCCCAGGTGCCCGCTGTGAGCTCTGTGCCGATGGCTACTTTGGAGACCCCTTTGGTGAACATGGCCCAGTGAGGCCTTGTCAGCCCTGTCAATGCAACAACAATGTGGACCCCAGTGCCTCTGGGAACTGTGACCAGCTGACAGGCAGGTGTTTGAAGTGCATCCACAACACGGCCGGCATCTACTGTGACCAGTGCAAAGCCGGCTACTTCGGGGACCCGTTGGCTCCCAACCCAGCAGACAAGTGTCGAGGTAGGACTGCACCCCAGGCAGGCTGTGTCTGTGTGTGCCTGGGCACACATGTGCTTGCTTGCCATCTGAGCAGGGGCAATGGCAGTTCATATTGTGATGTTACTTTGGTTCTCAGACCAAACTGGCCCATGAACACCCTGGGCCTTTCTTCACTTGTCAAAGGCCTTAAGACAGGTTTCCCCTTTGGCCAGGCTCTGGAAGACAGAGCTGGGTTAAAGCTGGGTGGGAGAAGTGAAAAAGGTCAGGTTTACATTCCTACGTGGAAGAGGAGATAACAAGGGGCCAACATCCTAAGCCCAATCCCAAGGCAGGGAGGCAGGGAAGTGGCTGCCAAGCCTGTTGTAGGAGAGTAATGAATGACTGGAGACTAAGCCTGAGCAAACTCAGGTAGGGAGGGCGGTGGGTAGTAAAGCAGTTTGAGACTCTCTCAGGAAGTCATCGTAATTGATGTATAGAAAGGTAACAGTCGAAAGTTCTCCTAACAAGACGGCTTCAAAGCAGCAGCTATGATGGAACATTCCTCAGGCTGCTGCAGATCAAAGCATGAATGTGCAGACTGGTCCTCCTGCCCAGCTCTTCCTTCGATCCTTGCACATGTTATATTCCAGAGGCAAATTAAGTTCTAGAGGAGCTGGCTTGCCCCACAGACTCACCCCTCAGTCCCAGGCTGACCTTGGTGCCCAAAACTCAGGAGTTTGTTTACTCTGACTTTGTTTATAAAGTCCAGAGTGGGGCCAGGCATGGTGGCTCACGCCTGTAGTCCGAGCACTTTGGGAAGCGTGAGGCAGGTGGATCACATGAGGTTGCAAGTTCAAGACCGGCCTGGCCAACATGGTGAAACCCCATCTCTACTAAAAATACAAATATTAGCTTGGCATAGTGGTGAGTGCCTGTAATCCCAGATACTCAGGAGTCTGAGGCATGAGAATCTCTTGAACCCAGGAGGCAGAGGTTGCAGTGAGCCAAGATGGTGTTACTACATTCCAGCCTGGGCAATAGCACAAGACTCTGTCTCAAAAGAAAACAAACAAACAAAATACTCCAGAGCCACTCTGGACACCCAGGTTGGAAGACTCTTGCTTCCTCCTAAAGACCCAGAGATTTGCATGAAGCTCACAGCCTTCCACTCACACCAGAGTCTCCACCTTGAAGTGCTTGAGAACTGCAACCTCCGGCTTCTACTTAAAGGTACAAATCCCCTGGGGAATTCTGGGCCAGACCAGCCCAGACCCGAACCTCCAGGTTAGCTGTGATGTTCTAGAAAGCACCTCATGAGAGGAAAAGCCCATATGACATCAGTACTGAGTTCAAATCCAGTCTTGTGATATACCGATTATATTATGCTAATTATGCCAATTAATCCCTCTGAGCCTCAGTTTCTCATATATATGATGAACATTTAACTCAAAGTGGTGGATACAAGAAAGCTCACTCTAAACACTATAATTCAAGTTATTATTTTAACCTTATTCTGTCTTTAAATCTAGCTGTAATTCTAGGTTACTAACAAAGATTTCACTGGCTTTACACCATACATGTCTTCACTCAACTGTCCTTTATCAACTACATACCATGTATCCAGTGTGGACCTAGATACTGAGGCTACGGTGATGAATAAGTCATCCCAGCTCTCGAAGAATCTGTATGATAAGGGAGATACACAAATATGTATGCAAATAATGATACCACACTTAGATATGTAATCAGTGTTTTGTGAGCACTGAAGATAGAACCCAGAGAATCACTGTCACCCAGAGAATCACAGAAATCATCAGAGAAGTGTCTCACTGACTGCCCTATTCTTAACTTCTGTAACAGAACCTGGCGTAATCAATTTGATTGAATGAGTAAAGGTATGGCTTTCTTACTGTGTTTCCTACATCAAAGGCGGTAGAACGGAGAAAAGAACACTGGCCCTTCCTGAGCTCTCACTGTAGCTTGCCATTTATTTGCTATGTAACCTTGGGCAAGTTACTCAACTTCTCTGAGCTCACACTCCTCATCTGCAAAATAGAGGGAGATGTCCACATCTGGCACGTAATGGGCCCTGAAGAAATGTTATTCGCCTTGAAAGCAAAACCAGAGTGCCTATGGAATATCTAACAGGCTTTCAGTTTAACAGGGGGAGGAAAATGAGCGCTGCCAGAAAGGCTGTAATCTCCGGGCATCCACACACACCAAGCAAACCTTCCACATGATTCCTAAGACCTATCTGTATCGAGAAGGTGCATGGAGGCGTAGTCAAGAGACAACTCTCGGACAAGTCTCATTGACAAGGGCAAAGAAGGATTCTCTGCTGCTGGAGACTTGATCTCCTTCCTTGTATCTTTGCTCTACCTCCAGTCTCTAGACTAGTTTGATGCGAATGCTCCATCTGTCTTTCTTTTGTCTCTAGCTTGCAACTGCAACCCCATAGGCTCCGAGCCTGTAGAGTGTCGAGGTGATGGCACCTGTGTTTGCAAGCCAGGATTTGGTGGCCCCAACTGTGAGCATGGAGCATTCCGCTGTCCAACTTGCTATAATCAAGTGAAGATTCAGGTATGCATTCTTCTCCTTGCCATCCCAACCCCACAGAATCAAATTCTTAAGTGTCCACTGGGTGGTTCTGTCACAGATCTAGGACCCTCCTAGTCTCCTAAGGATAGGAGTGGTGATTACTATTTCTTTCTTTAAAAATAGCTGTATTAAAAAAAATTCTGTATAATGATAATACTTCTGGTTTATGTTCTTATATGTACCATTTTCAAATCTCTTTTGCAGATACTATTTCATTTCGTACTCATGACAACTTAGTTGAGTTGAAAGGAAAAGTACTCTGATCTTGGTTTCACTGGTCAAATAAAGTCTCAAAATACTTGAAATTTTTCGAAGTGATATAGCTAGGTGGAACTGGGAATCCCACCCATGTCCCCTAACTGAATTCAGTGCTCTCCCCACTGTAATATCTCACTTTTCAGCTTGATTATTTTTCAACAGATGTCTTTGTAAAACAAATGAAGAAAAACATAAACATAAAAGACATCAAGAGTCCAGAAAGTGTCAAGGCTTTCCAAACAGGAATGGCCGCTGGAAATTTCTCATTTGAATTCCAGAGAAGAATGAACTTGATGTTGTTGTTAATTATTAACTATTTTTTTCCTGGAGTGAGGGTTGGGGAAGACAAAGGCCCAAGCAGAACTCCAAATGTAGAACAAACTCCACTTGTCTTTGAACTGATCTATTTAACAAGCCTTTTATTCATTTCCTTTGTTTCAGGCACTGCTCTCTTGTCTCTAGCTTGCAACTGCTTTCACTTTACAAATATTAACTACACAGTAAAGCCTGAACTTTACAGATGTTAACTCAGGTAGTCCAAGTAATAACTTTACAAGATACTATTCTTATTTTCATTATCCTAATTTATAGATGAAAAAAGTGACTTGCCCAAGGTCATACAGCTAGTGAGTAGTGAGGCCAGGATTCAAACTCAAAGACTCGAGGCCCCAGGGTCTAAAGTTTTAACCACCGTGACATGCTATGCATTTCTGGACTTTTAGTATGGGTACCTGGGTACCTGGTATTGGACTGTCCCTTGGGTACATGGTCTCCATGCTCTGTTCTGATCTTTCCTTTGTGGTTTCAGATGGATCAGTTCATGCAGCAGCTTCAAAGACTGGAGGCCCTGATGTCAAAAGCTCAGGGTAGTGGTGGAGCAGTGCGTGATACAGAGCTGGAAGGCAGGATGCAGCAGGCTGAGCAGGCCCTTCGGGACATTCTGAGAGAAGCCCAGATTTCAGAAGGTGATGAAGGCCAACTTCCCTTCAGACAGGAGAAAATTCCTAGTCCTAGCAGGAATGGCTTCGCAAGGCCATAGAATCCTCTATGGATACCAGTTCAGCAGATAGTTCCAGCCAGCCTTTGCAGAAGTGGAAAGACTGTCTGTGACATTCCTCCTGGGACCTGAATGATGGAGATAAAAGAACAGTTGCATGCATTTCTCTGTTGGGTTTTTGTCATTTTGCCATAAGCCAGCCAACCCTCCTTTATGTTTGCTAACTCTATGCTGACCTAGAAAGTGCTTATGCTCCCTTTCCTTCTTTGCGTTCAGGTGCCAGCAGATCCCTTGGTCTCCGGTTGGCCAAGGTGAGGAGCCAAGAGAACAGCTACCGGAGTCGCCTGGATGACCTCAAGATGACCGTGGAAAGAGTTCGAGCCCTGGGAAGTCAGTATCAGAACCGAGTTCAGGATACTCGCAGGCTCATCACTCAGATGCAGCTGAGCTTGGCAGAAAACGAAGCTTCCCTAAGAAACACTGTAGGTTTTGCTGGGCTAGGGTTGAGAATTACTGCTGTGTTGGATCTACTTGTATATCTCACTGACTCACTTTCTCTCTCACTGGCTCACTTTCTTCTTCTAGAGTACCTGACAGGTGGGTGGACTTCTCTTCCTTGCAACAATCACATCTGTTTATGTCTTTGGCCTTCTGCAACTTTCCATTTTACTGCACTATGTTCTTCTCCTTAGTTCATTTATTTCTAACGACTTCTTCATCTTGACACTGCCTCACCTCCCTTCTGCCTATCTCCTAGCTTGTTAGCTCCCAGAGGGCAGGATGTACTTTAGTTCATATTTGCATTCTCGGCCTATAGCACATTGTATAGCGGTGGTAAATATCTGCTGCATGGATGAATAGATAAAGAAATGAATAAATTAGTGAATGAATGAATGAATGAAAAGGGAAGGAAGGCGAGAAGGAAGAAAGGAGGGAGGAAAGAATGGAGGGAATGAGGAAGGAGGGAAAAAAGGAAGGAAGGGAGGGAGGGAGGAAGGAAGAAAGGAAGGATAGAAGGAAGAAAGGACAGAGGGAGGGAGGGAAGAAAGGAGCCCAATAAAGACATGGTTTTGAAAATGGAAAAAAAATGCTGCCAGTATGATTTTCTTAATGTAGTTTGTACTGTGGTAGGAGGGAGAGATTTGATTGAGCACTCTTCTATTTCTGCATAAAGAAGGCTATGGTAACAATAATGTAAATGGATGGGTGGAAGATGAATACAGGAAATGGAATGATAATCAGATACTCTAATGAGGCAGTCACATTAAAAATAATGTGTACTGATTGTTTCTCTTATTACAAAAATGTTTACTGTAGAAAAAAAATAAAAATTCTCAGTGATCCCATTACTATCAAAAAATAACCACTGTTAAAACTTGGAATATATTCTACTGGACTTTAAATACATATAAAAATAAGTACATCTATATTTTTTTAATTTTTTTTTTGCTCCCAGCAGGAAAAGAATTTTTGTTTTGTTTTTTGTTTTGTATTTTTAAATCTGTATATATGTTAATGCATCTGTATCTATATAAAGACTTTTCTTGAACTTGAATTTCTTTGTTCTTGTCTATGCATAGAGACTGAGTCCCGCTCTGTTGCCCAAGCTGGAGACTGAGTCTCGCTCTATTGCCCAAGCTGGAGTGCAGTGATGTGATCTCGATGATCTCGGCTCACTGCAACCTCCACCTCCTGAGTTCAAGCGATTCTCCTGCCTCAGCCTCCTGAGTAGCTGGGATGACAGGCACCCATTGCCATGCCAGGCTAATTTTTGTATTTTTAGTAGAGATACGGTTTCACCATGTTGGCCAGGCTGTCCTCGAGCTCCTGACCTCCAGTGATCCGCCCGCCTCGGCCTCCCAAAGTGGGATTACAGGCTTGAGCCACCACGCCTGGCCCCTAAACATACTTTTTAAAAATAGAATGATAATGGTGAATAGAGGCATGGTGTAAGTGTCGGGGTGTGGAACCCTATGTGGCTAATGACAAGTGGTTCTGACAGGACAGATACTGCACCTGCTTAAGTTCCATGGTCAAGTGCAAAGCCTTAACCGATTCTTCTTTTCCCACAGAACATTCCTGCCTCAGACCACTACGTGGGACCAAATGGCTTTAAAAATCTGGCTCAGGAGGCCACAAGATTAGCAGAAAGGTGAGCAGCATTAGAGGGCACCTTTGCTTTAAGTCCTCTCTGCAAGGCCAGACTTGAATAAGACTGTAGGGTATTCGAGACCCAAGCATCATATTTATTCTCTCCAGTCCCCTTGGCAGCCATTGCCTACCCTGAAACCAGTTTTTAACCACTTGGGTTTTACTGTATGTAAGTGGCCACTGGGCAGGGTCATTTGGCAGGAGTTGGGGATGAGGGTGTTTCTTTCCCACATTTCCCTATGACTCAAGTACGGCTGTGGTGTATGTCAAGATGTGATTCCTCAGGCCACGTGAAATGAATCAGCCCTTGGAAGAGAAAGCTCTGCAGCTTGCAGGGACTCCCACACCAAGCCTGGGAACAAGTAGCAACGAGTTGTTTGTTAGCCTGTGGGGGCCAGGACTGCAGGGGGAACTTCCTCCTGAAAACCGGCTCTGCAGGGCCCCAATGAGAACACGCAGCTCCCTTCATCCTTGGCTCTGACTAGAAATCCTACGGTGTTTAAGAGGTTTGCTGGTAGGTAGCAGAGTGCTCAGCAGGGTGGCAGGCTCTGTTAATCTCAAGTGGAATTCAGTCTGCGGAAGAGGGCTGATTTGTGTATTTGTAACATGAGCTGCCTCTTGAGCTTGTTGTTTTATTTTGTTTCTTTGGGGTTTTTTTAAAAAGCACTTTTTGGAACCAGGAGGAACCAAAAGTATCCAGGAAACTTTTATAGCCATGCTTTGTCCCCCTAGTGGTGGCCCCAGTTTAGAGTTGAAGGAAAAGTGAGCAGGGGTTGGATCCTGAGTGAAATAAGACCTAGAGGTTTCTTCCTGCAGCAAACAGCTTACAGATGCAGTGTTTTATCACCCGAGACTGCTCCCACCCATCTCCACCCTCCACCCTGCTCCGCGCCTCCAATGATTATGCCATAAATGGAAAAGATCACCACAAGGTCTATGACATGATGCGAATTCTCCAAAACATCTTCTGCTTCTTGATAGCACCTCTAATTCCATATAATTTGGGTCAGTTCTGTAGGATTTTTCTAAACCAAACCAGCTCCCGTGCCCTTTGTCCTTCGTTTAACTGAACAACTGAAAGGAAGCCCTTTGCTGTGAAAACTCTTATTTTGTTTTTAATCCTTTCAGCCACGTTGAGTCGGCCAGTAACATGGAGCAACTAACAAGGGAAACTGAGGACTATTCCAAACAAGCCCTCTCACTGGTGCGCAAGGCCCTGGCCGAAGGAGGTGGAAGCGGAGGCGGTAGCCCGGACAGTGCTGTGGTGCAAGGGCTTCTGGGAAAGTACGTTCCTACGGGTCCTCGCGTGGATCATTATACCTTGGATACTCGCAGGGTATAATGCTAGTACTTGAGGGGCACCATGTTAGCCGTAAAAATATATTGTTAATAATAAGAGGCATGAGAGTTTTACTTTGGGGAAAAGCAGTTATCTTTAAGACTGGGAGAAGAAAAGATTCATTAGTCTGAATAAAATTTATGTTTTGATTGAGATTACAATACTTGGAGGTATAGTCACCGGCTGGCGTTTGAAGGGTGTTGAGTAAACCCATCTGATGGCATCAGGAGATATAAAAAACACACAAAAAAATATAATACGTTTTTGTTATCAAGAAGTGTAGAACTTGGGATTGAATTTTTCTTACCCAACCTGTATAAATGAGAAGGCTTATGTTTAGCGGAGAGGGACACATATCTGATAAGTAGTTTTGTTTGGTTCTTCTGGTTATTCCAACGACATACTTTAAAGACAACAGAGTGAAATTTTGCTTTTATTAAAAAAAAGTGGGGGGGGGGCGCAGGTGCAGTGGTTCACACTTGTAGTCCCAGCTACTTGGGAGGCTGAGTTGGGAGGATCGCTTGAGGTGGCAGTGAGCTGTGATTGTGCCACTGCACTCCAGCCTGGACAACAGAATGAGACCGTCTCAAAAAAAAAAAAAAAAAGAATTCTCAAAGTCCTCTTTTTATTACCAATCCCTCCTCACCCCACCCCCAACACTAGATTGGAGAAAACCAAGTCCTTGGCCCAGCAGTTGACAAGAGAGGCCACTCAAGCGGAAACTGAAGCAGATGGGTCTTATCAGCACAGTCTCCGCCTCCTGGATTTGGTGTCTCGGCTTCAGGGACTCAATGATCAATCCATTCAGGTGAGGGTATCTGGCCTGTGTGCTTGATTACAGAAGGAATGCCATAAATACTTTCTTCTCTGGCGGTGCCATAATATTGTTTAACCATTCAGCTTTTTCTCCATGTTGACCGTTCCTGTTTTAGAGTGGGAAGAGTATTTAGCCTTCTCATTTTTCATATCTCGTATACATTGTTCTTAAACCCCAATCCTAGTCTCTGGAAAGGCTTTGTCCCATATTAAACCTATTACTGGCTAAAAGTTTTATATATGGCCAGGTGCAGTGGCTCACGCCTGTAATCCCAGCACTTTGGGAGGCCGAGGCGGGCGGATCACCTGAGGTCAGGAGTTCGAGACCAGCTGGGCCAATATAGCAAAACCCCATCTCTACTAAAAATACAAAAAATTAGCCAGACGTGGTGGCGGGTGCCTGTAATCCCAGCTACTCGGGAGGCTGAGGCAGGAGAATTGCTTGAACCCTGGAGGCGGAGGTTGCAGTGAGCCGAGATAGCACCATTGCACTCCAGCCTGGGTGACGAGAGCAAAACTCTGCCTAAAAAAAAAAAAAAAAAAAAAAAAAAAAAGTTTGATATATCTTCCTTGGTTCTGGGGACTGTTGAAACCGGTGGGAAATTATTATAAAGTTTTTTGTTTACACTTGAGTCCAACCTATAGAATATCTCTATGTACAGCCACTCTGAGATGACTTGTTCTCAAAAGTTTTGCATTGTTTCTGCCATCATTTCTCTTAACAATTCCAAACTTACTAGATTAAGAAGATTTTTGTTTACCACCTATAGAAAAAAATTCACAATTCCCATGGATATATGTTCCCATGAATATATAAACTAACATGTAAACATTTAAAAAATAAAAAAGAACAGAGACAAAGCCTGTTTGATGTTTGGGGAACCTACTCCCTTACTTTCATTGGGCCTATTGGCTCATTTCTGTTAGGTTTTGGGCCTGGATGGCTAGTGACTATTTTCTTGGCTTCTTAAGGCTGTTGCTATTTTCAAACAATGGTGCCAGGTCCTAACAAGGCTGACGTGGTAACTGGTAAGCAGAAAGTCAGACTTCTTGGTTTCTTTGGGCTCACAGGCGGAAGAAGTAAAGAGGATCAAACAAAAAGCTGATTCGCTCTCAAGCCTGGTGACGAGGCATATGGATGTGTTTAAGCGTGCACAAAAGAATCTGGGAAACTGGGAAGAAGAAATACAGCAGCTCTTACAGAATGGAAAGAATGGGAGAGAGGTATTCTTTTGTTAATTCATTTGCTCAATAAATATGTGTTGAATGCCTACCACATGAATACATATGGCAAGAAGAATAATCAAAAGCTCTCTGGCCAGGCACGGTGGCTCACCCCTCTAATTCCAGCATTTTCAGAGGCTGAGCCAGGAGGATCACTTGAACCCAGGAGTTTGAGGCCAGCATAGGCAACATAGTGAGGCCCCCATCTCTACAAAGAATAAGACATTTTTAAAAACTAGGCATAGTGACACATGCCTATAGTCCTAGCTACTTGAGAGGCTGAGGCGGGAGGATCACCTGAGCTTAGGAGCTCGAGGCTGCAGTGAGCCACGATTGTGCCACTGTACTCCAGCCTGGGTGACAGAGCAAGACCCTGTTTCTGGAAAAATTAACAATGAAGTCACTGCTTGTGGCGGTTCCATAATATTGTTCAACCATTCAGCTTTTTCTCCATGTTGACCGTTCCTGTTTTACAGTGGGAAGAGTATTTAGCCTTCTCTTTATCCATTTCCTTGTTCTTAAACCCCAGTCCTAGTCTCTGGAAAGAATTTCTCCCATATTAAACCTGTTACTGGATAAATGTGCAATGCAGAGATGCAGAGATCTTGGTATGATTAGCTCAGCTCTACCCACTGAGTCAGCCCTCAAACCTAGGAATAGGACCTAGGCCTCTTGGGTCTAATTTTCGTCTAGTTCAATCTACTACTTGGCTTCAGGAAATATCTGGAGTTAAAAATTTTGATTTATAAAACTATTCCTGTTCCTGATGGTAGACTAGAGTTTGACCGTTCTCTATATGGAATGTGTTGTGGACTTAAAAGTTTACTCTGTCCCAGATTGTAGAGGGGTTTGCTACAGCACCCCTAGAATCTGCAGTGAATCACAGCGATCTGCTGTCATGAAGAGAAATGTGTCAGAGTGATTTTGCCAGCAAGAATGTGTTTCCTCTAATCTTGTTCCATCGCCTTTTTACAGAAATCAGATCAGCTGCTTTCCCGTGCCAATCTTGCTAAAAACAGAGCACAAGAAGCACTAAGTATGGGCAATGCCACTTTTTATGAAGTTGAGAGCATCCTTAAAAACCTCAGAGGTTAGTACTTCATGGTTCAGGTCACTTGAGTATTTTAAGGGTATAGCCATGACTGATTTCCTTTGAATTCTCATATATCTCTCTAAGTGGCAGATATATTAGGATATTAATAGACAGTAAATATCTTTCTAAAGAAAATATTAATACATTACTATTTAATGTAGTAGTAATAATAGAGCTAGATGTCGGAAGTCTTGAGTTCTGATCTCTGCTGGGCCACCTGACCAGGCCAGACTAGCTGTGTGACCATAGGCAAGTCACGTGACCGTTCAAGAACCTGGTATCTTCCTCTTTAAAGAGACAACGTTAAACTATGTGGTCTCCAAGGTCCCTCACAGATGCAACATACCACTACTGTGCAAACATTTTTCCTTTTCCTTTGTAGTCTGGTTGGTTCCGGTATGGAACTGATTATGTTTCCTTGTGGTGATAACAGAGCAACATTTGTCACTGCATCTAGATCCCAGGAGATTTGGGTTTGTGCCTTGCAGAGACTTAAAATTTCAGGCTTCTTCACTAAAACACAAAAAAGAAACATTTCTAAAATCTTGGAATTTTCTTCATGGAAAGTACCTCCCTACCCATTCAAAGCTAACCCCAATTCTTATCATTGGAGCTTTGGGCTTCAAAGATTCTACCTGAATCTGATCCACTCTGCGGTTCTGATATACACTTGCAGTGCTGCAGAACTCAGGGCAGGCTGACTGTCGGTTTCTCTAAGCAAAGGAATAATTATAACCCCTCCAATGCATCTTTTAAGATGCTTTCTCGGCTGGGCATGGTGACTCACGCCTGTAATCCCAGCACTTTGGGAGGCCAAGGTGGGTAGATAGCTTGAGGTCAGGAGTTCGAGACCAGCCTGGCCAATATGTGAAACCCCATCTCTAATAATAATAATAATAATAATAATAATAATAAAAGATGCTTTCTCTTAGATAAGAAAGTTAATTCCAGCCGCAACTTCCCACACCCTCATCCCCAGTCAGTAATCACACTCTTTCAGGAATTTTTCTTTACATCAGCCTTTCTCACTTATCTGTAAGTTTGCTTTCATCTTCACGGCAGTTTTTTTTATTTCTTCATTTCAGAGTTTGACCTGCAGGTGGAAGATAGAAAAGCAGAAGCTGAAGAAGCCATGAAGAGACTCTCCTACATCAGCCAGAAGGTTGCAGATGCCAGTGACAAGACCCAGCAAGCAGAAAGAGCCCTGGGGAGTGCTGCTGCTGATGCACAGAGGGCAAAGAATGAGGCAGGGGAGGCCCTGGAGATTTCCAGTGACATAGAAAAGGTAGAGAAATCGACATGTGTGTTGGTGCCAGTAGCGCCAAGCAGAAGGGTGGTGTGGAAGGAAAGAGAGCACTGAGCTTATTTTGACCCCTAAGGCTCAGAGCCCTGTTGTGGCCCGTGGCAGCCCCAGATTAAAAGATCATGGCAGCAAAGCCGCATGACAGAGAATGATGTTTCTTGCCCTCTGGGTTTTCCCAAATGGTTCCTAACTCTGTTCAACATTTGGTGAGCATTGAACTGAAAGGGAAGCAGTGTCTCGGCACTGACCTTCCTAGTCCCTAAAAACATACCCCCAAATTAGCTTGTTTGAGGCAGAACTTGGCAAAGGGTGTGTCCCCGAGTCAGAGTCTCTCATTAGTCATCTAACTTACTCCATCAGGGACCAGCTGCAGCTGTATTTTTTCTATGGTTGTCTTTAGGATGTTTTTGTGCCTCACCCCTATCTCTCCTTCCGTCCCTGGCTCCTTTTCTTCTCTCAGGAGATTGGGAGTCTGAACTTGGAAGCCAATGTGACAGCAGATGGAGCCTTGGCCATGGAAAAGGGACTGGCCTCTCTAAAGAGTGAGATGAGGGAAGTGGAAGGAGAGCTGGAAAGGAAGGAGCTGGAGTTTGACACGAATGTGGACGCAGTACAGATGGTGAGTTCCTGCTGCTTTCCATGGAGATCCCTTTCAACGTGCCAACATGGAAAATACATTTTCAAGGCTGGTTCGTGCTTATTTGTCCTCAGGTGGTTACAGAAGCCCAGAGAGTTGATGCCAGAGCCAAGAAGGCTGGGGTTACAATCCAAGACACACTCAACACATTGGATGGCCTCCTGAATCTGATGGGTATGTGAAGTACCAACAACCTTCTAGCTCAATGCTCCAGGGCTTTGCTCCAGAACACTCACTATACCTATTCTCAGTGAAGGGGACTCTCAGCTTTCCTTAAAACTATCAGTAAATGTGCTTTGTTTCCAGGCCCAGATACTTTGGGCAGCTTCCCTTACATTTATAGGACCCCATTTTACCATTGCAAAGATGGGTCACTGAATACCTATTGCACTTGGGGGTAAAGGTCTGTGGGCCAAAGAACTAGGTGCATACAAGCAACTTCATAGAACACAAGACAGCTTGGGAATCCTGCTAAGGAGTCTGTCCTGGATCCTGAGAAGCCAGTGGACAGTTTCAAGCAGAGGAATAACATCACCACTGTATATTTCAGAAAGATCACTAGGGCAGCCAAGTAGAGGAGAGTTTGAAGGGGGGTTATACAGAAGACAGGTTGAGACCACTTAGGATATTGTTGAAATAATTGAGAGAAATGGCAGGAGCCTGCTGTAAGGCAGTAGAGTGGTGGCTGGAAAGACATGAAGGAAGATTCTCCCAGTCTGTCAAGTCAAGAATCACTTGCCGGCTGGGTATGGTGGCTCACACCTGTAATCCTAGCACTTTGAGAGGCTGAAGCGGGTGGATCACCAAGGTCAGGAGTTCAAAACCAGCCTGGCCAACATGATGAAACCCTGTCTGTCTCTACTAAAAATACAAAAATTGGCCAGGCATGGTGGTGGGTGCGTGTAATCCCAACTACTCTGGAGGCTGAGGTAGAAGAATCGCTTGAACCTGGTGGGCGGAGGTTGCAGTGAGCTGAGATCACGCCACTGCACTCCAGCCTGGCCAACAGAGCGAGACTCACTCTGTCTCAAAAAAAGAAAAATAAAAGACTCACTTGCCAATTCTACTATTTGTTCCTCCCCAGACCAATAGTATACCTTGATGTAACCAGTGAGATAAAGGGACTGCGTGGATAAATAACCCAGAAGAAATGTGATGATTATAGGCCCATGAGATAATTTTAGGAAGATCTGATGGCAGAAAATCAGGTTTCCCTATAGGATCACTCCCAAAAGAAAACTGATTTTGGTTAAACTTCTGGATTTAGATAGAGCTGACATCAAACCCTCATTTGGACTATTTTATCAAGCTTGGACTGCAGCAGATGTGGAACTAGGGATTTGGTCACAGATTCTAGGACATTCAGGAAAAGGCTTGGCTCTGCTATTCCAGTTCAATCGAACAACTTTAAAACTGGATTTTTCTGTGGGGTGTCATCATTACCGTGAGAGGCCAATATCATCATCTGTTGTTATAGTGTTGGATGTGCTTTGTGATCTAGTGAGCCCAAAAGAGTAAAATGCCCTCAAAGGATTGAGAAAAAAAAGGAAGTAAAGAACAAAAAACAAAAACCTCCCCAATTGAAACTTTAGCGGCATTGTTTAGTGTTTTAAAAAAAGTCGATGACGCTAATGAGCCCTTCAAAGAGAATATGAGAACAGGGAGAGCAGGGTAGATGGGCGCTATTAAACATTTACTAGGTGTCGGGTACCATGCCAGATGTTTTCATGTTGTAATATCAATCATTTGTCTTGTAAAAGTCCTCTACTGTGGGCTTTATCATTCTTATTATTTCATGAAGGACTGAACTGAGGCTCAGATGTTAATAATGTCCCACAGGTTACATAGTAAATTGTAGAGGCAGGATCCAGACTGAGATCTTTTTGCCTCCAATGCTCGTGGTTCTTTTCTAGTAACTCATGCCACCTTCCCATAGACAAGGTTATTTTGTTCCCAAGCTTACTTAACTTCCTCTGCATGTCATAAAATCCTAAACTCGGGAGAGATCCAAGATGGCCGATTAACAATAGCTCAGGATTGTAGCTCCCAGTGAAAGCGCAGAGAGCGAGTGGACGCCGCAATTTCAGATGAATTTCTGTTGCCCACAAACTGGGAGCTACCCAGCGGAGGAGCCACACGGGTCACCAGCGCGACTTTTATGGCCGGCGCGGCGCTTCTCAGTGCGAAGTATACGGGACTGGGTGCCCTTTGAGTCGGGCTCGGCTGGTCCCACCCCAGCAAGGAGAACAGCAATTGGAAACGCTGAGGACTGAGAGTTTCACAGTAAGCACAGCTGAACCCAGGAAGGCCTAGCTCTGTGGGGAAGGGGCGTCCGCCAAAGGAAAACTAAGAAACAGAAAAAACTTCATCACCAACAAGCCGGACGTCCACTCAGACCCAA